>OY365812.1:7307157-7533025 GCA_959347315.1 Bimastos eiseni | reverse complement strand
ACTGCATCATACATCAAATTAGCCCATTCTATCACCTATAGTGTATGGAATGACCAGTCAACCTTCTGGGACAGTGTCTGTATCATAACGGGGTCGCTTAGTAATTAGCTACCAATGACGTGCGTTAAATGTTAATTCGATTTCCAGTATACCTTATAGTTGACTAGTCCTTCTTTTGCTAGACGGCGGTGGTGGTCAACTGAGACGCTTAGCGGCATAGTGCCTTGCATGGCTGCTGTACAGTTGATACTCGACTCCTGTAATAACTTGCCATCAACCGTTCACACTGCACTTGTAATCGTAATGCGGTTTGTTAGTCTTAAATTAAAGAAAGATATTACTATTGTTATATTACTTCTGCTGTTCTTCACGCTAATAAGGTGTGTTCATGTTTGTCCAACGATAGCAAGGTAGAAACAGCAAAAGTTACTGTAAGCATATGCGCTTGCACGCCTCTTTAGTCAGTCAATCTATGGATATCAGTCGTAATCGAGGCATACAAAGAGTCAGTCAGTCAGTCAGTCAGTCAGTCAGTCAGTCAGTCAGTCAGTCAGTCAGTCAGTCAGTCAGTCAGTCAGTCAGTCAGTCAGTCAGTCAGTCAGTCAGTCAGTCAGTCAGTCAGTCAGTCAGTCAGTCAGTCAGTCAGTCAGTCAGTCAGTCAGTCAGTCAGTCAGTCAGTCAGTCAGTCAGTCAGTCAGTCAGTCAGTCAGTCAGTCAGTCAGTCAGTCAGTCAGTCAGTCAGTCAGTCAGTCAGTCAGTCAGTCAGTCAGTCAGTCAGTCAGTCAGTCAGTCAGTCAGTCAGTCAGTCAGTCAGTCAGTCAGTCAGTCAGTCAGTCAGTCAGTCAGTCAGTCAGTCAGTCAGTCAGTCAGTCAGTCAGTCAGTCAGTCAGTCAGTCAGTCAGTCAGTCAGTCAGTCAGTCAGTCAGTCAGTCAGTCAGTCAGTCAGTCAGTCAGTCAGTCAGTCAGTCAGTCAGTCAGTCAGTCAGTCAGTCAGTCAGTCAGTCAGTCAGTCAGTCAGTCAGTCAGTCAGTCAGTCAGTCAGTCAGTCAGTCAGTCAGTCAGTCAGTCAGTCAGTCAGTCAGTCAGTCAGTCAGTCAGTCAGTCAGTCAGTCAGTCAGTCAGTCAGATTACCGCTTTCTCTCGTCCTTTCTCTCGGCACCTGACCTCACACTGTCAGTGTACTCATAATATTGAGTTGGGTATGGCAGCTAGGGCTACATCTGAACTCGGAATTTGTGTTCAAAGTTTGGTCCCAGCGGGAATTTCAACCTCTAACTTCTCGGTTAAAAGTCCGGCGCGCTAACTTGTGAAATACCGCACACTCCTCTGGGATACTGAAGACGTAAAAATATGAATATTTGGTTACTATGTAAGTCTCCAGCAGTGCACATAATTAGTTTTACTTTCTCAATTGCCATTCGCCCTTTGCTGATGTCTGGATCGCTACAGCAAGCCAACGATGAAACTACCGTTCACCTTTAGGGTTGATTCTATAGGTAAACCATGATTTCTAATCATGATCTTTTTTAGACATAGAAAAATGTTTTTCAAACGGTACATTTCTGATCATTTTGAACAACTTTCACAATCGAGAAAATCCGCCGAAAATACATTGTCGGTCACTCGGTCTCGCATTGGAAGTCTTCGCTCGTTGAGTCATTCATTCATTAATTAAAATCACATCAAACCAAAACCATTTTTATTATTGAGACATCAAACAATAGAAGTCAATGCAATTTAACATACATGATAGAGTCAGTCTTATGACTCTTATCATCAGAGTCTTAGTATCTCGGTATGATGCTCGGCAATGGGTGATCCTAAAAGGCACATGTCCCTCTAACTATGAAGTCCCTTTTACACAATGGATAAATAGATGGGGATTATGGCGGTATGTTATATTTGTTTAGCAAATAACAGTTTTATGAGATGGCAGCACAAGCAACAACGTAATTGAATAAACACCAATGAGTAGATTATGCTGAAAAAACTATGTTATAAATTAGGAAACACAGAAAGAATGAAAAAAAGAAAAAATAGGAAGAAAGAGGAAGAGGAAATGAATGGGCAACATGTATACTCTAACCAATATAGAAACTATAGAAATACTGAAACTAAAGACATGAGTTTAACTTTGTATTAACAACTTTTTAGAGCTCTATTAAATAAACTAATTGACGGTAATATAGTAATATCACCGGATAAATTCGTTCATCCGTTTATTTGTTCCTTCAGTAATTTGTTGATTAATTTGTTCTTTCATTAAATCGTTAATTCATTCTCTCATTTAGTCATGCATTGCATTTCAACATCGCCTTACTTTATCAATGTCTGTTAAAATATGGCTTTGAGAAAAACCAAGGCGAAATCTCTGATTCTGCCTAAGGAGGCGTCAATGGTAATTAACACTATAGAGCACAATCCGATATAATGCCACGCATGACACTGCCTCGGAAGCTGAATGATGGCAGGAAAGAAGGCCTACATCAAGTACATAGAGTCGGCTTGACCTCCCCGGATTTTGTCCTGGCACCGGAAGGCAATAAGAGGCTAGGCTATTGCGGACTTAAATTTATCGAAGCTTTACATTACATTACATTAGGTTGGAGACGATGAACCACTAAGAACCTTAAAAGCAGAGCTTAATAGGAAAGAATGAGATTATACAGAAAGTAATCAGCTCCGTAAAATGGCAGTAGACAAGTGACTGGCAAGAAAATACTGATAGGTGGAATTAGCTATTCCATTCAATTCAATATCCCATTCAATTCAATATTCGTTAATTCCAGGAATCTAGTTGATAAGAGACTTAACTATATAAGTGATATCCAGCTGAACTTGGTTAATGTGAATCTTCCAATTCTAGAATCAATTATATATTATAAATTGTCTAAACGCCTTCTGAAAGCATAGCGCAAGGCACCAGATTGTCCGTTGTCGTAATCGCTGCGTCAGGTCAGGAAGTTGTCAAGAGGCATAGTTTGATGGATAAAAAATGGTTGCGGGAAGACCTAAAGAGATGGAACGAGAAATAAGGAATGCGACAGAGGATCAATTGCGATAGGTGACGATAGGTAATGATATGCAAGAATAGGTAAGGCTAGGTAAGAATAGGTTGCGATAGGTAAGGATAGGCAAAGATAAGAAAGAATAGGTAAGGATATGTAAAGATAGGTAAGAATAGGTTGCGATAAGTAAGGATATAGGTAAGGACACGTAAGATTAGGTTGCGATATATTGGTAACGATACGTAAGTATAGGGATCGACAAATAGGGATAGGTAGCAGAGGTGTAACAAGGTTTTGAAAAGTGGAGGGGGCATAATTTAAAAAAGATTGCGCGAAGCGACAAAATTTTTTTTGCTATCCCACTTTTTGAGTTTTGCCCCGCCCCCCCCAGAAATTTGAAAAATGTGGGGCACAAATTATCTTAACAAAAGTAATCTTAAAAATCCATTGGATAAACATAAAAAGAACCGATTTGGGGGGCACATGGGGGCACTGAGCATTAAACCCCCCCCAGTTTTTGAAACTGGGGGGCCGGTGCCCCCTCTGGCCCCCGCTTGTTACACCCCTGATAGGTAGGAATGGGAAGGAACAGGTAGCGATAGGTAAGGAGGAATGGAAGGCGACGGTTGGTGTCACGAGACAGGCAACTATAGGACTAAGGAGTCGGTAGGTAATCTAGTGTAGGCCTAGTCTATACATCTCCGAAGTTTCTCAGTGCCTACAAAGTCAAGTCAGGGAGACCAGCCAGCTCGCTATCTGGATCAAGGAGACAGCATGGGGCTACGGTATACTGTGTGAGAGGAGCCCTGTAGTCTACCCTACAGCTATATTTGCTACGATCTAACGACGTCCTATTACATCATACTGCATTCTTATAGCGTATTTTTACTGAAAGTTTCGCAGGCATGTACTATAAATGGTGACAGCAATAATAGCCTATGTTATGATAGATGGAAAATGTTGCTGATATTATCCTCTGTCTTAGCTCACTTACCACCGTTTGCCCTCCCTAGAGAATACCTTCCATCATCTCTGCGGATTACGATTCTTTCTATAGATTCTTATTCTTGCTATACGTCACTCTACATTCTCAAGACCTATTTCAATCCTCGGGGTCTCGCACTGGAAGCTCTGCTGAATGGTAACTGTTTTGAGCTGCGCTACATGAATTATTAAATACAATACAAGGCCATGTCAGAAGAGACAATATTCGGTGATGCTTTTGAAGAACGCATATTTATGGGCATCCATTCGCTCAAGCCGTCACCACTTTCCCCAAGGGATTACCAGAGGAACATCCGAGGCAGGTGCCGAGAAAGAGCGACGCATCAACGGCCACGCAAGTCACGTCGTCTGGTCACCTGCTAATGTTGTCCTACCTCATCAAATAATGTCTACGAATTGACTTTAATTAATTAATTCGTTCGTTAACCCGTCCATTCATTCATTCATTCATTCATTCCTTTCACTCGTGCGTTGGTTCGTTCATTGGTCCATTGAATTATTAATTCACTCATCTATTCATTTCTTTATTTGCTTTGTTATTCAATCATTCTTATACCAGTCCATGCAACTCATAAGCAAAATATCTCACTTTACTGGGGATTGTGCGGCGGATGTTCCTCAACAGTTTGTTCTGGGAGGCGTTATACAAGCTGACATGCAATGCAATACATAAACAATACAATAAATTGAAGTTCACAATTCTTACTGGGTCTCTCACTCCTTGATACCCCTTTCTACTCTCGGGGTTTCGCAGTGGGAGGTCTCCTAAATACAATAAATGACCAGGCCAAGTCTGAAGCGACATTACTCGATGATGCTTCTGGGCATTCCATTATTGTTAGACATCTAATTAATAATAAATAATAATAATTTGCTTTAATCGTCTTGACTTTCCTCAATGGAATGCCAGAGAACATACGATACAATGGAAGGTCACAATAGTTCTACGGCTCTGATTTAAGTTCAAGGGCTGATGGGTAAAAGCTGCAAATCCACATACTGGATGCTATTCTTCTAATTTGACCTCAGCTAAACTGACCTTAATTATGGCAATTCCTACCAATGCAGACCCTTATTTTATTAATACGCATGTTGTATTGATAATATTTTTACTGGCATCTGCATAATTTCAAAGAATTTGCCTAGCCATACATTTGCTCATGTCATCTCACCATAAGACATGCTCCTATCATAAACCCTTAATAATTATTATTAGTTGACTTGAGCAATGTATACGAGATACAGCTTAGCATAAATTATACCGTCATCAACTTACTGCTTATAAATACATTTGCAGATGTACCAAGGTAAATGAACTAATATAGTTTCATCTAATTTCAGCTCGCTTTGCCTAATCTTGTACGGTATTATTTTGTCCTTTTCTTTTGCACAAATCTTAGTTGTTGACAACTTTAAAGCTAAGCGATGTATGCCAAGACTTTAAAGTAAAGCTGACGGATGTCAATAGCGCAAAAGTAGACTAACCGTGACAGGCAGATTAGTTGCAGAGGGGATTTCAAGGTCTGATGAGTTAATCCTCATTCAAAGAAATCGACGACAATCACGAACGTTAAACACATTTCTCTGAACATCTTCTTTAGGTCCTTCAAAGGCATCCGTCGACTATATTGAATCTCCTATCTTTTCCAAGTCATAAAAACTGGTGTAGATCGCGCCAGAAAATGTTTCAATCGATTCAAGAAGATTGACGAACAACTGCCTCGTTCGAAGAATCCTTTGGAAAATATTCGCGTTAAGTGACTCGAAAATGTTCCAGAGGATATTTAATATTTCCGGATCCCTCCACGCGTGAAGTCGACGAATCTGCTCCGTAGTCTGAGCATCCGTCAGAGACGGAACGTAACCTATCGCCCGGCAGAAGCGTGTCTTGTGCGCAATCCCTGCCGAACAAATGTCTTCTTATTGGCGCGCGAGACGCAGATGTCCGAGTCCCGTATCGTCTGGCGATAAAACGGATTAGAGCGGATTATAACCCAGCCCTTCTCGCTGTCCAATGCCCAGCGGACCGTAAGTGCGTACGCGGAAGAGAACGTACGGAGGCATCGGCGGATCCTCTGACTACAAATGACTTAATTTCTCTTGCGGGGTAGGACCGCCTCTGCCTACCGGGGCCGGTGAATGGCCCCTTTGCCAATCGCCCTGAATATAGTTAACACCTGCGTTCAAATTCAGTTGGGAGTCGGGCGCCAACCACGCACACAAACAAACACACATACACGGACATACTGATGAACCCCAACTGGCGTCGTTCGTCGCTCGGTAGACATCCCGACGCCAGAGGACAATTATGAAGTTACGCCTATCATGCAATTATGCATGCCCACCCCGTTGGAACTTACCCCTGCGTGCATATTATCACCCGAACTGGACGCGGGCATTATAAACACTCGACGCCCCTACCTAAACACAGGCGCACAGTCACTGGAAACATTCATTCCGATATAATGCGCTCACTCTCGCTCTGGGATGTAACTCGTCGATGACGTCATCATGCGCTTAAAATTGATTCGTTCGAATTATACTCATATAAGTGAAAATGAAGTTACTTCAATTCCTCGACTTCCGCGTCGGTATGTCACAATCGGGCGACTGTGTCATGTATACCTCAGCCAAGACAATAGGGTGGGGTTCTACAAGTCATGATCTATTCTCTCTCTCCTTCTGTTCTTCAGCTGTTCTTCGACCCCTTTGCCTCATCCATTATCCATCTCCACTTCCTCATTAGGCGTTTTGCTAGGCCCCCGTGGATTATGCGAAAATTTATCGTAAATTATGTGAAAATATGCGAAATAGCTTAATCGCATAAAACACGGCTCCTAGTCATTAACAATTACGTCGTCTAGTCGCTAAACTATATAGGCTAACAAGCCTGACAAGCCAATTATAGTTGACTCTGACCAACATTTCCTAACATCATGCAATGATTTGCGAAAACTTTCCATTACAAAATTTATGCGAAAACCGCCAATTTATGCGAAAATATGCGAAATCGCATAATCGCATAAACCACAAGGTCCTACCTATTTCCTCTTCCTCTTCCTCTTCCTAAATTTAATTTGTATTATCATATTTCTTCTTTAATGCGTTCTCCTATTCCTTATTATCTTACTCTTCTTCTTAGTATTTCTGACTCTAGTCTTCTACAGCATTGTACTTGCTTTTCGTTTCTAGTCATCTCCTTCCCTTTTCTTTTTTTTAACTAATGCTCAAAGCGCCATAAAATAAAAAATCTTTTGCACGTCGCAGGAAATCTCCAAATCGTTCTCGGTCGTCTACTTCTTTCCCTCAACGTGTACCTCTTCAGCTTCTTGTCCTTTCTTTTCGTTCTTCACACTCCATTTTTCCTTCCCCACCTCTTTTCACCCATTCTCTCTTTCTCACTCTCTCGCTCTCTTTCTCACTGTCGCTCTCTGTCTCGCCATATCATTCATGAGTTACTTTTTTCTATTTCCACTTCCTACTCTTTAGAAATTCAGAATCTACATCTTTTGATGTAAGTGGACAGAAGACATGCTTCACTTTAAACCTCTCCTCAACTCAGCTCTATTCCCACTTAATTGCAACTGCCACACGAAAGTTTTCAATGATTAAAACTTAAATCTTCACCTTTACTGCCTTCTGCTATGCAAGAAACGAGCGTCACAGAACCAGTAGACCTATTACACTAGAAACCGCAACCACAGTTTTGCGTAATCGTAGCCTACACTCTGCATGTATACTGAAGCCAGTGGTTAAATTTCTCATCCAGACAGAGGCGTCAAGATAGGGGGTCCGGAAGCAAATGCCTCCAATTTCAGGTAAGTGGAGATTTGTTGAGTCTTTGGGGGAATATTTTGCGTTATTGACACTTGGGACCGGGGGGCTTGCCTCTATCACTCAGAGGGTATTGACGTCCCTGCATCCAGAGGTACCGAATCTCCACAATCCAATTCTATCTCGTTTATTGCAGCCATAGCAAACATTATTCAATGCACAAACGATACAAATATAAACTAAAGGTTACAAAAGGAGCCCTAAAAGGGATCGAAATTCCGAATTAACAGAGACAAAAAATATATGGCAGTGCCAATAAAGATTTTTAAAAATATCTATAACAGACATAGCAGCTATTTGCTATTCAGACAAGTATAAAAATGTGTGAAACATGGCGCACGTGGTTGATTTTGAAAGAAGACACGTCAGGAATTGTAGGTGATGCATCTCATTCATTTGGTGGCTGATCTCGTGGTTGAGGTTCCGGCGAGATCCGGCTGAGTAATTATTTATGCACTGACTGAAGATAAACTTAAAAGTTAGGCGCAGGGCACCATCTCATTGACATGTGCTGCGTCGTGTCAGTGGGGTTGTCCAGCGTACGGGTACCTGTTTGGCCCTGTTAAGTCTGTAGCACTACTTTATAACGGTCTTACCAAAATTGTCAAGGTTTCCATGGACTTATGAGCAATACTTGTGCATATACCCTCCGTCACCTAATGCCTATATCAGTTTGGGTAGCGAAATATTGGAAAAGTGAGTACGGGGCACGAATTCTTTAAGGGTTATTGTGAGTCAGGAGTTGAACGTGGGTGATCGGTAGGTGGATGGAGCAGTGAAATATTGTTGGTAGAATCTGGATACTACGGAATGCAGGATCTATATATAACCTTCCACGAAGAGGCGTATATGTTCTGCTAATGAGGTATGTGAGATATTTGTAAGTTGTACAGATATCTGAAATGACCTAGCAGGATTTGTTTACAGATAGTCACCTACAGCGATCATATCGCAAAGCTCCCTCCCTCTGCCAGCATATTCCACCTACCATCCGCATATTCCATCTACACTACTTGGCGTATGGGAATCACAAACGATACAGCAGGGGATAACATTCACCTTAGTACGTACATTCATCGTTTTGTCAATGGATTTCGCTAAAGATAAATCAACAGTGATTCACATTCATAAAGATCGACTGAATACGACGGTGCACATCCAGATCATCGAGTACCTCTTGGTCGACACCGCAACACACATGGTTCTCATTATCGACTGTAGGCCATATATAGATCCATCATCAATAATCCTGACCCGGTCAATTCATGGCGAGTTGAGTTGATTCAGAGCATTTCGTATCCATTGACCAACGTTTATTTGCAGTGCTAGAAGTAGGCTACAGCCTATAGAAACCCGGTTGGCGCTGGTCAGACTATTGAGAAGACTGCTAGATTGACGTCCGTGTTGTCTGTGTGCTTAAACTGAAGCGTCGAGTTCTGTATGATAAGTAGGGTTGCCGCAAGTATTTGAGTACTCGCGAGTACAAAAGTTATTCCAGTAATTTTTTTACTCGAGTACTCGTTTAATTCCACTTCCGGTCTGAAAATGGAGATTTTCTATATTTTATCTTTTCTTGTGTAACAAAAAACTTGAAGTGTTTTGTGTCTTTGGCTGTTCAATAGCTTCATAGTTGTTAGGCCTACATTGGAGATTTAACTTTAATGGTGCGCCAGAACTTTAGTTAGAACCTATGCTATTTCTACTTAGTCTATCTATAGTCTATAGCAGAAGTCATTGCAGCATGTATTAAGCAGCTTGCATTAAGCACTTCCGGTATTAGCGAGTACTCGAGTACTCGCTAAGCTACTCGACCGAGTACTCGACTCCAACACTAGGCCTACTCGTTAGCGGCAGTCCTAATGATAAGTTTAAATATGGCCTAAATGGTTGTTTGGCACTGTTATGTTTATTGAGTTTGAGTTAACCATTTTACATTGTAGGTGTTTTCTGTGTTTAGTCTGGGCTTTTTGTGACAGTATTATACAGGTTATACTCTATTAATTTAGCCTACGCTTAATGTTTTGTCTTCTTGGCACAGTTTAAATCTGATTTTTATTAGGTCAATTTGATGTACATCATCGCCCCTATGGAATTGAGATTTGTATCTGTCTTCGTGAATTTAATGTTTTGGTTTTACATTTCGCTTTAAGAATTCCTAATTTATTGGTATCGAGGAACTTTCTACGAACTAGAATTAAATTGAAAACACTTGACAAGAACCCATAGGCCTGTTATTTTTCTATAGATTTTTCTGACTGTCTTGTTCTATAGTGACTGTAGATCTGCGTCTTGGGATAAGATTCACCGACCTTCCTTGCGTGACAACGAATTGGCTTAATCAAAGAAATGTATAAATATTGAAGCCAGTCGATGTCAGGGACAAACAGTAGGTCTATTTCGTCGATAGCGAGCCAATTAATGGGGGCTTTACAATTCAAATTCGCATAGCAAGTCTTAATGGTTACCCAGTAGACAGAGAGAAACACTAAAAATGTGGAATTGAGCCATTGGTGGTTCATTGCAGTGATTAAATTGTCGGGTTTTGGAGGATTCAACCCCCATTCATTTTTCAACCTCGCCAATTGGCTCTAAAAAATTACCGTGGGGTCAAACACACCTCCCAGATCAACTTTCAGTGGCACCACACCCACAATTAACCTCTGCAATTTCGTCTGCATGCCGGTTTTAGATTCTTTTTTGCTCAACCCTCCCAGTTCAAATTTGACAATTCAAACCCTGGGTAATTGACTGCAGAAGCAGAATGACCTCTGCCTCTTCCGTTCAACATGGAACAACTCGATTAACAAGAGTTGATGAATCAGAGGACGAAGTCATTCATGCATAGCAGCGTAGTGGGAATCGGTTGATCACAGGATGCAACCTAGCGTATACCGTATAAAGACACGAGGAATTGAAACACTGAGAGAGGTGATGGTGCAGAGCTGCAGGCCCGTCACGAACGTATCGTCATCACCCTATTGCTAAGCGATTGTTTCTTGGAAGCCGTGATTAATAACTGGAGCATTAATCGATATCGAAGTCAGCCAGGCGAGACGCACAGCAGACGATCGAACTCGCGGACGATCGGAATACAGATCGCCTGTGGAAAACAACCAATCACTGATCCATCGATTACTGACAGGTGTTTATCAATGAAGTATCAGCAATTGAAGTCAACGATATCCATGAAGCAAAATATTTTACATACAATACATGATTATGTAATAGATTATTTATATATTAGTGTGTGTGTGCCAATATGTCACTGTGTGCGCCTATATGCGTCTGTGTGTGTGCCCGTGTGTGCTTTTGTGTGCCTATGTAAGGCTATGTGCGCCTGCGTGTGTGTGTGTGCGTGTCTGTATGTCTCTGTGGCTGCCTGTGTGTGTGTGTGGACGTGTAGACAATTAGACACATTTGAATCACAGAGACATAATCAGAGCCAAAGAAGGAGTAAAGGAGGGAAGGAGGAAGGTAAGGAGGAAGGTAAGGAGGAAGGGAAGGAGGAAGGGAAGGAGGAAGGTAAGGAGGGAGGTAAGGAGGGAGGGAAGGAATGAATGAATGGAAAAGGAAGAATAAATGTAAGAATGAAAGCGTGCACGAAGAAGGAAGTAAATAAGGAGTCAATGCTATGGAATGAATGAATAAGGAAGGAAGGAAGGATGGAAGTGGGTATCGATTGTTTTCGGCTAATCTCATTTGTGGTGACTGTCTCTCCCCGGGACGTGGCGCCACGATTCCCTGCCTGGGTCCGTCTGGATGGGTCCTAATAACCCCAACGCCGACTGACACCTTGACGCCCTCTAATCGCCCCGTCGACCGACTCCTTCTGCTTCCAGCCAACGGGGTAATTAGGCGCCGAACCCGATCTCAAAGGACGGTCAAGGGGCAGGGCGTCTAGACTCACGACGGACCGTGCGTGTGCGTGTGTTTGGTGTCTTTGCCTGTTCTTGTCTGTGTCTGTGTGCTTACGTGTCCACAGGCGACACGTGTTATTTTGTCCTTATTTGCGTCATTCCTCATGAATAAGCTGGTGTCCCGCGTTTAAGAAACATGAAATTTACGATTACGATAAGTCTTTGTGTTTGACTGTCTCTGTGTTTCCACGTGTTTCTGTTTCGTATGTGTCATGGATGTATTGTATGAATGCATGTTTGTTTATAATTATGAATGTATGTTTATGGTTATGTATGTATGTATGCATGTATATGTGTATGCATGTGTATGTATGCATGTATGTATGTATGTATGCGTGTATGAATTTATATTACATTACATTACATATGTATGTATATGTGTATGTATGTATATGTGTATGCATGTATATGTGTATGTATGTATATGTGTATGCATGTATATGTGTATGCATGTATATGTGTATGCATGTATATGTGTATGTATGTACGTATAGATTTTTTACCATGTGCTTTTGCGCATCTGTGTCTGCGTGTCTATGCGTCCACTCTGCCCGTGGCGAATTGGCTCCGTCGAGTCAGAGGGAGGTAGACAGTGGATTTCTATGAGGGAGAGGGGGATGAAAGGCCGACGTAGACATCCGGACGCCGCTATTTATAGGCGTCACGGAGCTTGATTTAGTAATCACCCTGTTCCTTCTCCTGGGGAAGGGGTGTTACACCCGGCGCCAACGATGCCGCTCCGACCGAGTCTGTCTGCGGTCACTAGGGGTTGACCATCGCTGAGAAATGGCTGGCACTCTGTTCCCGGTAACTGTGGTGAGGCTGGCAGACGTCAACTGTGCTCTTTACAATGACAGAGTCTGCTTAATGCGCCTGATATCATACTGTCATAGATAACAGTCTATAATTATTATATCGGTGGATAATTCACATCATGACGTATAACACAATAGAAAATGATGCGATAAGATACATAACATGGCGCAGCGTTTCTCAACCTGTGGGTCGCGACCCCAACGGGGGTCGTCTTACGATTTGCCAGAGGTCGCCTGGAACCTTCAGGCAATTGCCTCAGTCTTTCCTTTAACTCGTTTATTGTTATCCAACAATACGAACACAAAAAATAGATTACAAACATGTGGCTTCATAGCAATAGAGTACAAATTGGCTTAAAGAGGTATAACAGAGCCCAACTTAACAGGAAGAACAACGGTTAATACGGAGGACCCAAGGGAGGAATATTCCGCTAGAGGGTACCCCAAGAAAGATTGCAAAATACTTGTAATCACTATATATATATATATATATTTATATATATATATATATATGGACAGCGAAGAGCCTGCTTAGATAAAAGATAATATAATATCAGAAAAGGAAGGGAGTAAGTAAGCAAGCCTTGTTAACAAGAAAAAAGGACAATTGAGAAAACAGTATAACACTTTTAACTACGGCGGAGAAATATGGAGGAGACGTGCTAGATTGCCTGTATACGCTGTCTACACCTAAATCATTCCAGGTATTCACCACCCTAGAACTATAAAATCTTTTCATCCATAATATAGACCAGTCGGTGCCCTTTGTATCTGTGCCCTTTGGTTTTATCGATACAATGCAATGCAATCTAATGCAATGCAAGACAACTGTTACTCGATATCGCCGTTCTTACAGGGTTCGGAAGTGCATATGCACCTCGATGGGTATGCTGCAGAGAAACTGTGCGCGAAGGACTTGCTCAAGGTCCCTGTACACAGTAGCAGCCTTGGACAAGGATCGAACCCGTACAGTCCGCCATACAAGCCGACCGCTCTAACAAATCGGCCACCGTTCTTAATATATATATATATATGCATATATAGATGGATCTATCTGGATATATACATACATATATATATATATATAAAGCGGGTTGGATCCAATTAAATAACTAATGAACTGTTTGTTTGCACTGATTTTAAAATTGAGACAAGGCCGGCGCCAAGTAGAACTAATTACTCAAATGAATTATTTACCGGTCGCTGATTACCCACTCAGAATAGGCTCCATAAGTATAGATGTATATAAATATATGTGCATGTATATATGCGTATATATATGTATATACGCATATATGTATATATATATGTATATATATATAAGTTTATATGAATGAAGCGAGGACCACGAAATATAAAGGCCTATTACGGAGTCGCACGGAATGAAGTCACACTTCACTCTTCATATCACGGAAAGCCTATCCACAATTTTCAACTCTTGATTTGATCTATGACGATGGACGGATGATCGACTTATTCAGGATTATTCCTCTCAAAGACATTTTCTCTTTTAGTTTGCTACTCTTTACTAGATCTTGGTCAACCGACATTGTTTCAAATCTCAAGTGGCATTATTCCACTCATTCATTCATTCATTCATTCATTCATTCAGTCAGTCAGTCAGTCAGTCAGTCAGTCAGTCAGTCAGTCAGTCAGCCAGCCAGCCAGCCAGTCAGTCAGTCAGTCAGTCAGCCAGCCAGTCAGTCAGTCAGTCAGTCAGTCAATCAATCAGTCAGCCAGCCAGCCAGTCAGTCAGTCAGTCAGTCAGTCAGTCAGTCAGGCAGCCAGCCAGCCAGTCAGTCAGTCAGTCAGTCAGTCAGCCAGCCAGCCAGTCAGTCAGTCAGTCAGTCAGTCAGTCAGTCAGTCAATCAGTCAGTCAGTGGACGACTCACTCATCTGGCCTCCCATTCGATACCCACCCACTCATTCCCCTCCCGATCTGTAAAATGCAAAGAATTATTGCTTTCCTCTCTTTTATGGTCCTACATGTATCTTGTCTGTCTCTTCCAGTTACTCTAACTGTACATTTTGTCTCTCTTTACGTATCTGACCTGGACTTTGTCCATGTATCTGCCGTTTTGCCTCTGTCATTCTTCACTTATGACTCTCATTGGTGAAACTGGTGATGATGATGATAATGATGACGATGCTCGTGTTGGTGGAAGCTGGGGTAATGGTGGTAAAGGTAATGGTGATGCCGATGGCGGTAATGCCGGCAGAGATGCCAGTGTAGTGGCGTGCAAGTGGTGGTGGTGGTGGTGGTGGTGCCATAGATCTATCTACATGTAGAGGCGGCGCTCTCTCTTTCTCATTCGATTGGCGATGTAAACAAACGTTCCGTTGGTGCAAATCGTCTGTCGCTGATGTCCTACACATGTTCCGCCGATGCTGAACACTACTAGCCACGACAACGTGCATCTCTATCAACTACACACAAACACAAGCATACTCACGCACATACGCACACGCACATACATGCGTGGATACATGTATTCGATGGGGAAATGGGAACATGTTCATACTGCATCTATACAAGATGCAATCATCTCCCATTTATTTTGAGGAGGCTAAAATAAGATACGGATGATTGTCCAACATTATACCGAGTCTCCACGGCATGCATATGTAATAAATCCTATTCTCTGTAAAGATATGAAGCTTACACAATACCACCACCATCACCACCCACGCATAGCAGGAGCCCAGAGGCCATACGATTTCAAAGATCCCGTAATCAGCATGCATAAAATATAAAATAATCATTATACAAGTTCACGATTTATGCATTTTTAAATATGATACCACTGACAATCAACTGCTCTCAGTACAAACTTCAAGCATCATTATAATTATCACCGTGCTTATCATTTTTTGCCATAGAACTCGCCCACTTTCGTCTAAGAGGACCATGCAGTCCGTGACTGCATGTTCCACCAAAGGCCCCGGAATTTCTTAACCCCAAATTTATGTTAGCGGGGCTGTCATCTCTACAAATAATAGCTCATTATTCGTAGAGATGATAGGCCCACTGACAGAAATCAGAATATCCTCACTAAAGGTCTTTCCTCTGCATGTGTCCAACCCGTACGGTATGCTGTCAGCCCTATCTTCGGCAAAAATACATCGTACATATCCTTGTTTTAATTCACTCGTAAGTTTTAATGCTGCTGGACACTCAGCTCATCTGCGCTTCTCCATCTTCCGTGTTCTGTTCCCTGTCTTCTGTTGTTTGATTCTTTGCAACTCCCATCCGACAAAGTCATCTCAGCCGTAAGCCGACGATATACAAACCCTTATAGGCATGTAAAGATTTTAGCATCATTGTATGACTGCCTGCATAACTACCGCAAATGTCCATTGCAAACTCGACTACTTCAACTTCCTCTGCTATAACATCGACTCCTTTCAAACATGTGTATCAGGGCGTATGTATAACGATATACATGTAGGTATAACTGGTACGTGAGGTAGACATTAGAAGACCATAGAGGCAGAGACAGACAAACTAGCAGACAAACCAACTGCCCGATCTTTGATACGTGTGCGTATCTTTAGCCGAAGGCCGCAATTGATTCATTAGTGTTTTCCTGTGAATGAAGCGGTTGTTTATACACAAATTCCAGATTTGTCGGTCATTAATCTTCGTTGCAATTTGTCACTGTCTCCGATAGGGGCTGTTCCCTTCATCCTACCCAACCCCTCCGCCAGCTGATCCC
Source organism: Bimastos eiseni (assembly GCA_959347315.1). Lineage (NCBI taxonomy): Eukaryota > Metazoa > Annelida > Clitellata > Crassiclitellata > Lumbricidae > Bimastos > Bimastos eiseni. Next base: position 7,516,730 of record OY365812.1, on the reverse strand, counting down.
TCCGTCGGCTCCACCCGCTGAATACTTCCCGTCGTATTCATCCGGCATTGTCCGTCTCGTAGGCGAAGCCTGCTATCGTTTGGCGGCGTGTTTATATGGGTGTTCGGGATGGCATCGTGTTCCGGGTGTTGGAATGTTCGCCCTCCGGGTCTCAGTTGGGTCGTTATTCGCGGAAAACGATGGGTGTGACGATTTGCCTGAACAGATTAAGAGAACGTACGAGACTGAGATGAAAGCTGACTATTGTTGTAAGGGCAATTGGCATCTACATTAAACAAACAAAAGTACTTTGCAGTAGTTTCGAATAGCATACTACAATTACTTGGTAACTACTTCAACTACTGTTACGGCAACTATTCTACTGTTGTTGACAACTTGTTGTTGTTGTTGCTGCTGCTGCTGCTGCTACAAGAAACACTGTTCGAAGAGCCATTCAACATCACCTTCAGCATTAGGGGTCGTTCACATATTATATAACGCATAAAATCCCAATTTTTGACCCACCCCCTACCCTAGCAACGTTATATAACAGCAGCTGTGACCCCCCCACACCTATATTATATAACAGATATGCTACCCACCCCCCTACCCCACCCCAGCCTATAAGCACATTAAATGACATACAATCGACATAATTGTATTGCACAATTTGACACTTTTATAACAATACGATGTTAGTTAGCACTTTAAAAGTAGTTATTATAGCGCTGATAATTGCCTTTATCCAATTCAAGAACTGCAGTAAAAATCATTATATGCATAATTAGCAATGTAACAAAAGCTACCTTAAAATTGTGTACTATCTCGGGCCATTGATGATTAGACCGGATGTATGGAGCTCCTCTGCATTTTATTAATCGGACTCTTAATGGCGCTAAATTCACTTGTATTAATTACGGTAACTAATCGGGTAATCGACGATTGTCACCATGTATCTATATTTAGCCTAAGCCTACTATAATACAGCATGATAATACATGGTAGTGACGTACATCCTATTTAAAAGCACCATTTTAGTTTCCCTACTGTTTTGCACTAGAAATGAGCATTACGGTATCACACAGAGTGGATTGGCTTAATACTGCACTATCAGGTATTTATCGATAAGTTCGCGATGCAACTCTACCTATTTAATAGCGTATGATGTATACAGAGTGCGTACTACAACTGCAATTGGGTATTTAAGCAAACATAAACTATTTACACATACTATAGAAAATGAAATTAAACATCATGATTATACCTACCAAAATAATTATTTCAAGTGAAATAATTTAAATTTAAACCAGAATCAAAACAAAGCACACAGATTTGAATTTTAGAGCGTTTACAGCTATGCACATGAAATTGTTAAAATTGTAAACAGTAAATTGTTTAAAGTGGATTTATAAAATAATAACTAAGAACGTCAAATCAATTCTCCAGGTGGCAGCTAATGGTGCTAGTTTTGGTTCACAACGTATTGTGAACTTCGATTAAACAAAGAAGGTCAGTGGTACATGGAATTTCCAATTGCCAAGCAAACAGGCAAAATAGCATAAGCTGAAAAAAGTTTGTTATATAACAAAACCTTCAACCTAACCTCCCACCCTACACAATATAACGCTAACAAAGCCGGAACCCACCCACCTACCCCTTGAGCGTTATATAATATGTGAACGGCCCCTTATATTAACTCAAAGGTGATTTTATATTTACTCAAAGGTGATTTTATATTTACTCAAAGGTGATTTTATATTTACTCAAAGGTGATTTTATATTTACTCAAAGGTGATTTTATATTTACTCAAAGGTGATTTTATATTTACTCAAAGGTGATTTTATATTTACTCAAAGGTGATTTTATATTTACTCAAAGGTGATTTTATATTAACTCAAAGACTCAAAGGTGGTTAATCATCATCTCAACGGTTCCTGTTCATTTCGTCGCAGATCATTTCGTCGCAGTCCATTTCTTCGCATTTCAATTCGTCACATTTAATTTCATCGCATTTTAGAAACGACACTAACCCCAACCCCGACCTAAGCGACCATCACGACGCATAGCCTGACGCTAACCGACCCTCACGATGCTTAATCTGACCATAACTGATAAGCGACGAAATGATCTGCGACGAAATAAATACGACGAAAAGGTCTGCGACGAAATGAACGGTCACCCATCTGAACATCGCCTTGAGTCACAGGTTTAACATTAGACCTACATTTATCGACATCTAGGATATGGCTAGTGTACAAAAATTATAGCGCAACATAATTCGCCTGGCCACTGGCTCCTCCTGTCGGTGGTCGATTTAGCCAACGTCGTCCGTGAATGGGTCACGCCCCCCCCAGCGGGTGCCAAATTGTTTTCTCAGATGGTAAAAGCAATTACAGACGCCGGAGAAGACCAGCACCACCGCCAGCAGTCAATCGTCTGTGAATACACGTATACGGATGAATTCAAAGCCAGACACATCGCATGCGCACTCCCGATCGACGCTCGTTGCAATGTTCAAGGGCCTGCGATTATACATACGCTTATATCATTATGCCTCTGTAGATCTGTCTGGATGTGCGTTTGCATCTGTGTCTCTGTGGTTGCTTTTGTATGTGCGTTTGTACGTATGTTTATATGTGTCATTGCTTGTTCGTCTCCTCGACTCATGCACCTATCATATGAGGTGGGAGATTGGTCGTATATGGCCGTCCTCACACGAAGAGGAACTTATAATCAACATCTTCCATAGGATTCGAACCGGGATCTCTCTCTCTCACTACCCCATATCTGAGCTTAGGCAACTTGTTAAGCGGCTCTTCGTCTACGGGCTCGAGACCAGCGCAGAATTCTATATTGGTGTGACGAGGCTGACAAAGTGGTTGTGCTCCGACTCCGGGAAGGATATATATATATATATATATATATATATATATATATATATATATTAGGAAATGTAGAAAATTCCGCATTTTACGAATGTCGGGCACACGAGAATCGATTTCATTGCTCGGGCAGTCAGCCAATATGACCAAGAGATTATTTATGGCATATGTTCAGGTAAAACTGCGTATTTTTACGGAATTTCGGGTACCTAAAACCCGATTTCATCCCTCGGGTAGTCAGCTTCGGTCGGGTACCCGGGTACCCATTGACACACTTACCTACGACTAACATATATGTATATATATATATATACAATGTTCACAGTGTTCGTGCAAAAATGATGTCTTTATTTTTAATTTTTATTTACGTCATCATATATTCAGACATAAATGTCATTATATTTATATTTTCCGACCAGAAACTCCCAGCCACTTGTCGATGGTGTCTAAGCACCTGGTTTTACTGAGTACGGGGCTCAGATTGAGGGTCCAGTTGTTCCGTGCGGAAAATCGGATGTATACTTACTTGTAAATCTTTAGAGACTAAGATTCTTATATGATGATGTTTTATCCTACTTGATTTCTCTTGTGTTGCAGAATCAAAGACAGATGTTTTTAAATATCTGAAAGAGCACTTGTCCTTGCCATCGTAAGTAGAAAGGGATAAAGGGCAGCTTTTCTAATGAATGCAAAGCGATATATCAAAGTTTCAACTATGATTATTTTTTCTTTAAATTTCGTTTTTATTTAAAATTTTATGATTTGTTTAGTTATTTATTTTGGCACTTGTATGCATGACTTGGAACTTCGAAACCAAGACGCGACTGAAGCAGTGAGGTGCCGAGACCGAGACACTAGTAGTTCAAAGACAGTGCGAGACAGTATACGAGACAGTAAAAGACATGTGATCTTATATAGATAGCTGTAAAATACTTATGTATCAGTTTTCGGGAATAAGGTTCATTCATGATATCAAATTGAAACTTGTAATGTAGTACCAATTCCCGAGAACAGTTTTTCTATTCCTGCGCTTTGTCTTTTTCGGTATATCTTCGTCAGCCTATCTTCTGAATAGTATGAAGAAAGCCTTTTTCGACACGTCCAAAATTTTGTAGACGCTTTTAAACAAGCAAATTCGATACCAAAGAGCCTACCAGACGAAATTATTAATTTTCGCATATCCTGACTCACCCGTGTTTAACTCAAAGTTGCTCCGTTCGTTTCGGCTATGGTGGTTTTACATCAACGACAAATGGCACGTTTGTCAATAACTTCACAATTTCAGGTTCTCTCTGAGACATTTTTCCTAATGATAATGATAATTTAAATACCGAGACACTAAAAAAACTGTCTCAGGGCGTCTGTAGACCGAGACAGTGCCTTGAGACCATACAACTCTGATCTCAGGTGTGCATAATTAAGATAATTTAAATAATTTCAGTATCATGTGGCTCGTGCGCTAACCAGAATTAACGTTTTTCATAGCTTCGGGTTTGATTTTTAGATAGTTAACGTTAGACTTATCAAGATCGTTTGTTCGAGACAGAACAAGACTTTCACTTCAAGACAGTTTCTAAAAATTCAAGACGCTATCTCGAGGCCGAGACAACAGGCGACCGGGACCGAGACACTAAAAAAACTGTCTCAGGGCGTCTGTAGACCGAGACAGTGCCTTGAGACCATACAACTCTGATCTCAGGTGTGCATAATTAAGCCCAAAGCCTAGAATTCCCCTACGGGAGAAGGGCTAGGGTTGAACGAATGGGTGCAGATAATCTGTTTATAAAGAAATAGATGAAAGAAATACAATGCAACTACAGAAGCAGTAAAAAAACTTTGGATATGGGGATCGAGGTTGCATTGAACATCTATGGGTCTTCGTCCCATTGACCATGATGATGAAGACTGCCTTGGGTGATTGGTCGCTTCCCGATATCTCATATGCTACTGCTATTTTGCCTTTCCATGAGAGCTACGTTCTTGATGTCACATGCCTAATATTTACCTGTTTCTAGGATAACTTTCTTGTCAAAGAGCCACATTGTTGATCAACAATGTCGCTCTACCTCACATATTGTTTTGAACTTTATACATAAGCATTGATCAAGTTTGGAATGTTCCATTCCACTGAATCTGTTATACCATGCATTCTGGCTGCATATTTTATTATTTGGAGAAATGTAATCATCCTCGTCCCTTTTTTCGCTGATGACTGGAGCAGTGCCAGAATTGCCAGAAACCTGTCAACTGCACTGAAAAGCAATTGAAAATCCCTTCTGTGGAGTGGTGTTCAATGAAGCATGATTAGTGGAGGTTGAGGAGTGAATTATAAGAGAGGTGGTTGTTTAGCCAGGCCGGCTCAATTAGTTCAGGTAAATTTGACTGAAAAGAAAGTTTGAAGATGAGATGGTAGTTATGTAGGCTTTTCTTATCAAGATTTGCTTTTTAGAGAAGGAGTGTGACATAAAAGTGCTTAAAGGCAGTAAGTGATTGCCAGTAGCTATTGAGATATTTATAATCTTGGTAAAAAATAGCAAAAAATGTAGGAAATCTGAACAGGCTGGCAAAATATGTGCCTGATAAATTTCTATTAAACTCGTATAATACACTGGTATACCCTGTATAAAATATTGCAAATATTGAATGGGGCTCGAACTATCCTCACTGACTGTCAAAATTAATAATCCAGCAAAAGAGGTCTGTTGAATAATATCATGCTTACCTCCAATCTCTCGCAACTGACCATATTTTATTATGCATAAATATGTTAAAAATTCATCAGGTAAATTCACTGCGTATAAGGTATTACCACCGATATTTGACAACCATTTTATCACTTCAGCTGTTGATTATTACCAAGCAGTATTTGCTAGGACAAATACAAGATATTTTGCGCTGAGCTCCAGATGTCCAATTTCATGGAACGGGATCACCCAGCGTGTTAACTCAGTAACTCGCGGCTGTTTTTACCAGTTGCGTCAACTTCGGGTTGTCTCCCAATCCATCTCTGCTAGTTCTGCAGCTACTCTTGTCCACGCTTTTGTCACGAGTCGTCTTGACTACTGTTCAACCTTATATGTATGCTTGTGTTGCATGTGGTAGGATTGGGCAGCTGGAGAGAGTTCATCAGGCTTGTGCTCGCCTAATAGTGGTGATAGAGGCACCGCCAGGACTGGCCGATTGTCCGCTTATATGCGGGATATTTTAAACTAGTTACCCATTCCCCAGCGCATTGCATTTCGGGGTTCTTCCCTCGTCTTACCTTAGGGAGCTCTGCTGTTTTGTTAGGCTTACTGGTAATAGAAATGCTGGCAGGACGCTGCGCTCTGCCTCACAAGATCTTCTTGTCCCTTTCTCTTGGACATCTATGATGCAGTATCGCACTTTTTCAGTTGTGGCCCAACTGCTTAGAATAGCTACCCATTGGATCTTCGACTCTTACCTAAGAACTATTTTATTCTACTCTGAAATCTGTCTTATATGACCGAGGTTGGACCGGGAGCGCCTTGAGTAGATTTCTTGAAGAGGCGCTATATTAAGTTTCATTTCATTGATTGATTGATTGGGGATCAGGCAAATGAGGTGCTTTCATTCATACCTGGTGCGAATTAGTTGTTAAGTTATTGTAAAGGATACAGCCAGCCATTGTCTGCCATTATAAGTAAGATGTTAGTTAAAATGTTTGTTAAACCCATGTATAGTCTATAACACGCTGTTGCCACTAAGCTGAACTGTTAAAAGGGTGGCCTTACTTAGTGGGTCTTGCAACCCTCCTGGGCTTCCTATTTGCTACCAGCTGGTCATCATATTGTGGTGTGGACGCGATATCTTTGTACAATGAAGGGAGCAAATAAAATGACCTTGATTGATTGATTGATTACCTGGAAAGAGAAGGAGGTGGTGATAGGAATGAGTTCGCATTGCTTAATGAGAAGAGAATTTTGAAGTGCCTCTTCGGTTTCTCAGGCAGGAGGGAGAATTTAGAGTGATGACAGAGAGGCAGAAATAAGTGTTAAGGTTAATGGAAAACAGCGATAGGTTGAATGATGTGAGAAAGCAGGTGAGAGGGACCTATTCCAACCAGACTCGCTACTCAATAGCATTATTTTGTCTGGTGGCAGTGCAAGCATGTGCAACCACTTTGAGCCTCCTATGTTTTCCACATTGACATTGATAAAGTATGCATGTCATGAGAATAGTGATTTTAATTAAATGATTTTTCTTTTACACAGTGTGATGTTTTATTTCAAGCACAACAAAAAAGAAGAAAGTCCTGGCCAAGGCTCGTCAATATATGATGGATAACAATTACTGAGATAATGTAAGTATATCAAAGTTAAGATTTTTTTAATGGCAATTAGATAGTATTATTAAATGCATTGCCAACTTATAACAGCTTTATTATTCAGATATTTGAATGTATCTGGGATTTTTGGAACATCTTGTGGCTCATTTGCCACCACAGCCATCTATTGACCTGGATTGGTGTTGTCTTACATGTTCATTCAGGAATTACCCTTGTGCAACAGCCACTTGTTTCAAAATTCACATGGAGTCTGCTGGTGGCTCCATGGGTTGAACATGTTAGGCAGCTTGTCTCCAGTTGTCGTATGATTGAATTTTCTCCTTCTGCCATTGATCATTTACCTTTCACAGATAAACAGGTAGAGAGTAGAGATTTGAAGGTGTATTATGTTTGCTATTTTAATTATTTATTATTAATTATATAAATGCCAAACGTTGTTTAATGTGTGTACCTAAAAATTATGGTTACACAATAGTTTATGTCAGCAAAGTATTTTGCTTACAACCATTTTCTTGCAAATATCACGTGCTCTCAATTTGAGATTGAAGTTTGATTGATCAAAGGAATTTTTGCTGGATTGTTGATGGAATTGTTGCGTAAATAGAAGCTGGATGCTGAACAATAATTGCTTAAATAGTAGCTGAATTGATGAAAAGAATTATGAGCAATTGTACCAACAGTTGTACCAACTGGGACTGGGAAGCCGCTTGCCTTGTCAGATAAATTGACAAAGAGCGATGCCAAGGGATTTTGCCTGCCAAACTTTATTTCAAAGTTTATTTCAACCATTTCAAACTTCATTTCAAACCTCTTTTCAGACGTCATTTCAGACGTCATTTCAGGCTTCATTTCAGACTTCGTTTCAAACTAATGATGTTTCAAACTTCACCTCAAGCTTCAATTCAAACTTCATTTCAAACTTCTTTTCAGACTTCATTTCAAGCTTCATTTCAGACTTCATTTCAAGCTTTATTTCAAACTTCATTTCAGACTTCAGCTGGCTCACTGTGCTCCTCAAGGGCCAGTGATGCCAACTTTAGCATAGAAATTGATGAGGTTGTCACTTCCAATACGTTCGTTTATGCAGAATTTACTGGTGATGCTTTTGATTGGTCATATGTTGAAGTCAAGGACCATGCTAAGGCTGTTCCTCTGAACTTTATTTAGCTTAGATCTTTAGTCCTGATGAATCTTAAAGTATTGTGTACATTTATTTACATTCACTGATTTATTTGTAGGATATGTAGGAGATTTAAGATAAACTGTTGAGTTTTATTTTTTTAGGTTGTGTTGGCATCGGCAGAATATTTTAGGTTTTAATATTAACTGTGGATGGACTTTTATGATGAGCTAAACATATAAAGTAATTTGAATATGCTTATTTCTTTGTCTTGAAATTGGTTCAAAACTCTGTACGAGTTAGATGAAAGAAACAGTTTTAACAATAGCAATATCCTAAAAAAAGTTATCATTGTGACCAAAGAAGAAAGTTGGACATCTTCAGCATTTGACAGAGCTTTCAAGCGACCGTTTGTTTTTCGGTGTCACACACCCGTTGCACATTGGTGGTCGAGTCAACGGAAGTTTCCCATTACCCACCCCAAGCATTACGTGAGGGAATCCATGACTGCATTAAGAACCTCGTTCACAACAGAAAGGTATGAACATGTTCAGACGTTGTCTAATCAAGTCTATTTCATAGGAACATGGTGTATCGACCGTATCTGCTGCGTGTCACGATTAAACGTGGCCGCTTAGTTGCATTAGATAGTGGTGCTAAATAAATTCATAATTGGAATAATATTTGTTGTAACAGTAATTTTGACCATAATAAAATCTAATCATTATCATAGCTCTCATGGCTGCATTTAAAGTCAATCCATAATCATTCTCTATTTTCTCTTAAATATTTTTCATCATATCGGTTGTAAAAGAATTTTACTAATAATCATTGTAATTAGTATTATGGTCTATCATTAATGGCGCCTATCGTGATATTGCATTCTAGTCAAAACTGTTTTAATCTGGTGGTCAATTTAGTTCAATTTGCATGTTTTTAAATCTCTTTGACAGTACTGCAGTCGACAAGTTTATATTTCTGTTTAAAAATCTGAGGCAGAGATAATAAATAAATGAAATGAATAACTAGATTGAAATTTTTCAGTTGTACGATCTGCATATGGAGAGCATCGGAACAGCGTGGATGGTTGCCCCGCGGACGATGTCTCTTGTGGGCTGGATGACTCTCAGGCGTCAATGGGACTTGCGTCGGCAACTTTGCTGGATACTTCCGATTGCATCTGATAGCCTTGTTGGAGGGGACCCAAGTGCAGCATCCATAGGTAAATCTAATCTATTGACTTAGGCATTATCATAATGGTGTCCAAGACATCAGTTGAACAGGCACAATTAATTAAACAGTTTCAATTGATTTGCTATCAAGCCATGTTCCAACAGAGAAACAAGGTGAAAATATCAGATCAGAGAAACCATGGGAAATTATGGCAAAATGGACTTGATTAGACATTATGTAATGTCTGTGCTATAGAAGAAAAAGAAGAAGAGGAAGTTCCTTACCTCTTTAGCCGAGAATGTGTCGGAAGTGCTCCTGCTGACTACTTACTCTGACAGCAGGAAGATAAAGAACGGTTCTATCGGTTCTATGAACTTAACTTTCTTAACTTAACTTTTGGGTGCTTTTTGATCTAAATGGACTCTTTTGAGTAACTAATCATTTCTTTTCTGCTTATGAAATATAACATGTGTGATTGACCAGAAACAAGTTGAGATAGCATCTAGGTCATTTTTAGCCAGATATACGTTTTTTTTTCTAATTTAGTCAGAGACTTGATCTAACAGGTGCTTGATCTAAACATAATTTGAAGGGTGTCTACTCAATAGTCCAAAGGTTCGATAGTCCAAAGGTTCAATAGTGCGAAGATTCTATACTCCGACATTAAGTTAGCTAGAAGCTGGATTAATTGATGAAAAGAATTTGTAAAACTGGGAGCTGGATTGATGTGAAAAGAATCATGCCCATTGTTTAGAGTCTATACATAGTTACATCGTGCATTTTATGTGTTGCCTTAATCAATTAGTTTGTGTGAATGCATTTTTTTTCGTTCTCCTGCAGTTTTCACAAAGCCGGAATTACTGGAATGACGGCAGAGGTTGGTGAAGGTGAGGAAGAGCATGCTCACTCTGATGGATGTTACAAAATAAAGTGCCAACAGAAGTCTAAATGTCCTGTGTCCTGATGCGCTGTCCACTCTGGTGTGATACGGTGTTTCACGCGTGCAAATCCAACGAACGCAAGGAACTATTCAACAATGAAATCGTTCCCTGCGTCAACTCGTTCTACGGCTGCAAGCGAACCATATATCTATCGTTCAGAACAGGACGTCCTCTATCAACGTGCCCTGCAAGCGTTGTGTATTGCACAATGGAGTGGAATCTTTGACAGGTGTTTTCGAGAAAACGCCAGGAACGAGTTCCGTTCGCGCAGAAGCACCTTCACATGAGATACGGCCAACTGGATGTGGCTTTTACGATGCATGACCAGCGGATTCTGTATGAGGCGATTAAGGCGCAGAGGTGGTTTCGAAGGTCGCTTAGGAATCGACTAACCGAACGATTTCCTGCAGTGCCTTTGACGAGTAGCCATAGCTCGTACGTCGAATTCGGCTCGGTGGATGCGGGTGGTGCCATGTCGGATAAAGATGTGGGAGGCGATGCTCCGTTGGATTTTTTAGGTATCCGCCTGGGTTGCAGAGGTCTATATCTGTAAGGGACTCCTTAGCAGCTCCTGGGAGTCTGCATCTCGGCACTCTGGATGCACAGGGTCAGAAGAGAAATGGATCAAAAAGCGCCGACAAAAGCGCATCCGAAAGAAGCCTGCATGGAAGCAGTAGTCAAACAACTTCCTACACCAGTTTCGATCAGAACGATTATTTCTCTACATCCATAAATCATTCATTTTGTAGGAGAAGTTCGATATAAAAGCTAAAGATTTTTATTGCATTTAAAAAATTGGTTAGTGCTGTTGAGTTTTGTGAAGATGAGGATTGTTCATTTTCTGTATGACAGCTGACAAATTTCACAGGCACGAATTATTCAGTTGTCTTTGTCATTTTGTCACAAATATGATTCACACAACATCCATTCAACTGTTGCACTTACATTTTGTGATTTCAATTGTTTAAATCATGTCATGTCCCATATTCACTAAGTGTAGCTATGTTTTAAGCAACACAAGGTGTATGTCTGCATCACTCTTGTAGCTAATTAAATTCTTGCTTGTCGTTTTACTGTAGTTTTACTTTACTTCAGCATGACGTGTTTGATATTATTTGAAAAGGCATTCATTTTTTCTAGGAAATTCTGGTTCATGCTCGTTGATAGAGTAACTTAATAAGTGTCCGTTTATTCAGTGTTTTAAATTAGGCGTTTATTGTTGAGAAATTGTTTGGATTGAAATACATAAGCGGACAGTTTTCAATGTTTGTATATTAAGCACTATTTATGTAATGGTTTTAGCTCAGATGTGTGATGAAATAACATAACTATAGTTGGTTCTTTAAACCCTGCTTAGACAGTTGCTTTGGTCATTCTGATGAAAGACGAAATTCTTTGAAGTCTTTAATCTTCTCAATAGCATGGTTCCTAAATCATCAGCATTGGACTTCATACCTACATCACTCATCGTCTCTTGTTCTGATGTATTCTCTCACCTCATTGGACACTTGGCCAACCTATCTTTTGCTGAGAGGTAGCAATTTGTCTAACTTCAGACCTATCTCCAACTTCAATAACATTTTCAAGATCCTCTAACGTCTTTTCTTATGCGTATCAAGAGACACATTACTTCCTCTCCCAACTTCAGTCCCTACCAATCAGCATATCGCGAAGGCTACTCCACGGAAACTGCTCTTGTCTCTACACTGGATTACATCTTCTCATCTATTGACGATGGTAAAGCCTGCCTCTCTGTGTGTCTTGACCTTAGTGCAGCCTTTGACACTGTCGACCATCAGTTACTCCTTTCAAGACTTGCAAAAAGCTTTGGTGTCTCTGGGACTGACTTACACTGGTTAGCTTCATACCTGGTTGACCGAAATCAGCAGGTGGGCATTGGATCTGCTCGGTCGGAGCCCACACTTTGCACTGCTAGAGTGCCACAGGGATCTGTCCTCAGCCCATTATTAATTACAGTCTTTACTTCCCCAATCAGCCGCATAGCTAAACACTCTGGAATTCAATTACAACAGTATGCAGATGATACTCAGCTCCATATTGCTCTGTCACACATTGATCAGTCTGGTAAACTAAAACTTGGATATAATTGCATCTTCTCCTGGCGACTGATTATTTGCGCCTCAGATTCACATTTAGGTGTGACCTTGTGCGTGTTACAAATTTAGTAAATAAATAAATGCTCTCAGGCGATTTGTTCCATTGTCCACTTTCGCCTTTTAGGGTACAAGCTTTCATTTGCTCACATATTGATTTGTATAAATTGCTTCTTATTGGTCTAACGAAATCTTGCCGGGCACCTCTTCACATGGTGCTAAATGCAGCTGCCCGTCTGATTGCCCCTCTTTCTCGCTTCTCACATTATCTCTACCTTCATGACTGAGCATTTACGCTGGCTTCCGCTCATAGCTCGCATTCTATTTTAAGTTGTTTTATTTACTTGTTTTTTTGTTTATTTGTTTTTTTGCATAAAAAGGCAATTTTTTGTTTTTCGGTCTTTTAAAATACATTTTTTTAAAATTTACTAATATTACTCATATATGACTAATTTTGTATTATTTAGTCGGAAATCAAGCTAGGTTCATTATATAAACAAGTTGGAGGTTTTTTCCATGCTGTGTTTTATGCTTATTATAACAAAACTGTTAGAAGATCCAAAGGAAAACTAAAAAACAAATTAAACGAAAAACAAAAAAAACAACTTTTGATTTATTTAAATCTGGTTTTCTTTGTACCTTTGGTATAGAGTAGACGCTCAGAATTTTTATAGAACTAAATTGCTTGCTTAATTTATGCCTCAGTAAACTAGGGAACTAGCCCACCGATGGGCTGCTACAACCTCAGCGCTACATTTGTTCGACGCTATGACCGTGGCCCATTATGAATATTCATAAATTAAGAAGATCTCACGTGATCTATAATTCATTCATATTCGCGTATCTTGGTCCTTGGGTAAATGTAATGTAATGTAAATCCTCGAAAATTTCTCAGCGCCCACAAAAGCCACGTCAGGGAGACCAGCTTATTCTATGCCAAATCAAGTCCGCAATAGCCAATCCTCTTGTTTCCTTTCGGTGCCGGGTCGAAATCCAGGGAGTCAAGCCGAGGAGACAGCATGGTGCTACGGTGGTAGTCGATGATGAGGGTGGTCATGTGGTGGCCCAGGAGTAGAATCTGGATAGGACACATTGAAGAGTTCGGTTTTTAGTCGTGAATGGAAAGTAGCAGGGGATAATGAAAGCGGAGGAGAGGTTATATTTGGAGTTGAAATGTGGGGATGAGCAAACTGACGAAGTTCTTTTGGGAGTCCGTTCCAAAGTGCTGGTGCAGCATAGACTAAGGATGTGTTGCAGAATTTCAGAGACGATGAGACTGGAAGTCGAGATAGAAAAAGATATGACGATGACGACGAGCGAGTTGATACGGGCGGTTGGATTGTAAGGAGTTGACGAATGTTAGAGGGTTGAGAGGTTTGAAGTGCGCTGTAGGTGATAGATACAATTTAGTAGTGGATGCGTTGAGGCACTTTAAGCCAATGAAGTGATTTTAAGACAGGGGTTATATGATGGTGTTTTGGGGTTTTAGTGACTGCGCGGGCAAGAGCATTCTGAATTGTTTGGAGGCGTCTTATTTGCGAGGAATCAATGTTGTGAAAGACAGAATTGCAGTAATCTAGCTTTGAGTGAACAATTGATGTAGCTATTGTGCATGCAGTCTTGTAGTTAAGAATTTGGCGCAATTTACGAAGGTCGCGGATGTGCATATAGCAGGTGCGAGGTAGCTGAGTGATGCGGTCAGAAAAGGTAAGGTTTTTATCGAAGATGACTCCAAGATTGCGGACAGGAGAAGAGTAAGGCACAGGATAAGTTGGGTTTGTTTGAAGAAGGTCGAAGGGGTATGTAAGTTTGTTCAATTGCTCACGGAGGCCAATGATGAGATGTTCTGTTTTTGAAGGGTTTAAGACAGAGCAGGTTGGTGGTCATCCAAGTATGAGGGCGATGGTGTTTTGAATGTGATTTATTGCATCTGTAAGTGATTGAGGAGAGAAAGATAAAAACAGTTGTGTTGTATCGTCAGCGTAAAGGCGATGATCTACAGAAGACGAGGAAATGATTTTGCTGAGTGGGGAAGAGTATAGAATGAATAAAATAGTAATAACATAGGAATGTTATTTGCCAATTCCTACAAAGCTTTTCAGCTTTATACATTAGCTTTCTGTTTTTCAATGATTTTATTGTGGAACGTTGTCTCTTTTTACTGAATGAACGAATGACAAACGAATAGTTTACACCATCGACGTATAATTTAGTGGACACAGAAAAAACATCGGGGGCGAGCAGCTACGCCGCTTGCGTTAGCACTAATTTCTCAGCAGCGACAAATACTTGTTTTAAACCAGCATGGGGACATAGAGTTGAGTGATATACAAAACTATTAGCCCTGTTAACTTTTTTGGAAACTGAATAAATTTCACGCAAAATAGACAAAATAGACAAATTTGTATTAACATTGCAAGTAGTGGTAGATGACTTAAGAATTGGAACATGGAATGTTCAAACTTTGAGAAGCCCGTGAAAACTGAAATTGTTGCCATAGGAGATGTGATATACTGGGGTTGGCAGAAATGAGATGGACAGGAATAGGAGGTGAATTCATGTGTTCGGAGAGGAAAGGGATTGCCAAAAAGTGGTCGGGTTTGTACTTGGAAGATGTGGAAAAGAAGTCTTATCAGCTACAACACTGTAAATTCACGTTTTTCACAGCCAGATTGGGAGGAACTCCTCTGAATATAGCAGTCACCCAGATATATGCCCTGACATTGGCAAGCAGTCTTCTTAGTTCAAGAAACACCTAAAAACTCACTGTATTTAATTGGTTTTCAAATATATCTGAATTCCTAAATGCTCTCAATCAACACTTTTCCCTTGATATAAATTTGTATGAATGCTGTCAATCAACACTTTTCCCTGGATATAAATTTGTATAAAAGTAAGTCTAGTAATAATAATAATAATCTATAATTGTATTTATAAATGTGAGGAAATCTGACCGAGACAATAAGTGCGTCTCTAGAATGAGAGGTTGAGATTTGTACTACATTCTTTAAACGGAGCAGGACGTTTTGGCTCAGCCGTTTTGGCGCAGCCGTTTTGGCGCAGATATCTGATACAATATATAATGTAATACGATGCATGATTGGTGTTTTTTCAATGCTAAATCGGAACTGGAATGATGAAAAGAATCATGCTTAAATAAAAGCTAGATGGACATGAGAATTCTAATTATCGTGGAACCTTTTTAGTCACATTTAAAAAAAAATCTTGCATCCAATTAAACGGCATTATCTTTCATTAATCCAGCTTCCATTAAAGCATGATTATTTTCACCAATCCTGCTTCCATTTAAGCATGATTATTTTCATAAATCCAGCTTCCATTTAAGCATGATTGTTTTACTTTTTAATCCAGCTTCCATTTAAGCATGACTTTTTCATTAATCCTGCTTCAATTTAAGCATGGGTATTTCATCAATCCAGCTTCCATTTAAGCATGATTCTTTTCATGAATCCAGGTTCCATTTAAGCATGATTATTTTCATCAATCCAGCTCCCAGTTAAGCACGATTCTTTTGCCAATCCAGCTCCCAATTTAACAGTATCCTTTTCACTGATCCGGCTTCCAGTTAAACACAATTTTTTCACCGATGCCTCTTCTACTACCAAAGCTTCCAAGACTTAATCTGATTTGCCATGTGGAATTATTTACGACACTAAAGCACAGATTGCCATATGATATATTTATATAATGCGTAATATACAATCTTATTGTATCAGAGATCTGCGCCAAAATGTCCTGCGTCAAAACGGCTGCGCCAGAACGGCTGCGCCAAAACGTCATGTACCGTTCCTTAAATGTAAAATTCCTTATTGAATGACTTAATTTTTATGAAAATGACATTTTGTTTTGTAAATTGCTATTATTTTTGAATGATTATCGTTCTCTTTTAGACCGTGAAATTGGTTTCCGTATTCATTGTACCGGAACACATTTTTAATTGGACGAAACATTAAGACCTTGTAATGAATTGACTTCTCTGACACTGATGATGTCAATGGATAGAAGTTACCAACGGAGTAGTTTCAATGCTCTATTTCGACAGAATTTAACCAATGAAGTTTCATCGCTAATCAGCCACCATCCTACAATGAAACGGCTCGTCTTCGATGGTTTTGAAAATCTTATTGTTGGCTACGCGGACAAAAATCGCCTGCCATCTTTACTCGAAACTTTTGTGATCTCTGACTGTGTTTTGACGTGTGCGTCTGGGACCATTGGACAATTGCGTCTAACACATCAAGTCTGCGTCACTTTAAGATCTCAGACTATCGATGTAGATGTACGTCTGAAGCAGATGGGATTTTGAAATTCGTCGAAAGTCATGCTGAAACTCTGGTTTCGCTCTCGATTGATGTTTCGGATCACCAACCTACTATGTGCAGTTTAAAACGAATGGCCAAGCGTCTGGCCGAATTCAACAAACTTAAGAGTTGTACATTATACGTTGATAACGGTGGTGACCTGTTAAGTATTTTACGTAATGTAATGCCTTTGATTGCTGCTATCCAGAGTCTTAGCAGTTACACTCTTTCCGTGAACACTGTTTATTTACCATACGACACAGATTTTATGTAATCATTTAAACTGGCATTGAAAGCGATATGTATTGAAAGAAAACAAATCCTTGATGTTGCAAAAGTAACTTTTGAAACAGATGAAGAACTTCAGGATGGCATTCCTATTTGCGAATATGGCGCAATATGGGAAGTGGCGGATTTTGATTCATATTGACTACCGCAAGCACAGTATGGCTGTAGACGTTGATTGCGACCAATTGTTATTTATTAATGTTTTGGTTTATGAAAGACTAACGATGAGCTTATTTAGACAACAATGAACTTGTTTAGACATGTTGTATTCTTCTCGAATAGCTTTAACTATTTCCAAGGATGTCGATGTCGGGATTAATATTATTTTACTGTTATTCTTGTTTGCCCCTTCATTTAGGAATGTCTCGAAGACTCCACTGTTAGCCACAAATTGATGTTTTATTTTCTGCAAGTTCCAGTCGATTGATGTGCAATATAATTCCGGCTAAGGTATTGCTTCTTGATTTTGGATACTACTTGATTAGATGATGATGATGGGTTCACTGTCTCAAGGCAGGTCATTTGCTTTAGTGAGACCCTGGGATGCGATGAGTGACATGGTTTTCCCGTTGTCTTCCTATGCCAACCCATTATCGATTAAATAAACTGCTATTTCTTATTGTTATTGATTCACATCACAACTGCTGTGTTAAACTACTCGTGGCTGTTAAAGCGACCAATTTTTGAAGCGGAACAGTGAGGTCAATTCGAATGGAATTTGCCCATCCATATATGATGTACGCATATATGAGGAGATGGGTAATCGGATTTGGGAGATCCTGCATACAGGTGTGCATTAGCCAATTTATAGCTCGGCATTTTCATATTGGTAACTGGGTAATAAGGCCCACCTAGTTGATATTGAAATGTCTCCGAATCTACTGGTTGTTCTACTGATTGACCTTCATCTGTAAACTTGCTTAATTGCGCTTGTGTTGCATTTCGGCAACATCTTGGAATAAGGTAAACAATAAGACTGTTTTGTCATTTATTTCGTAGTTATCTCATTTTCCTATTACTCTGTCGAGGGCATGTAAGCTGCTATCATGATATTTACAAACAGTGGACATTGGCAAAAGTATACAGTGAGAATGTAACTATGCAGTTAAGGATTACCTAGATTTTGTATTGATGTGTTTATGGCATGATAATGAGGATGACTTATCCTGTTAAACATTGAATTACACTGTATTTAGTACTTGAATGAAATTCTTGATGCTGTTTGTTACTTATTGATATGTCTGTGACTGCATTCGCTTTTGAATAGATGAGAAATGGGTCAGAAAGGTCTAAGAGGAAAGTGGATTTTGCGCATATTTGCAGATTGCAGAGAAATTTAATTATTTGGTAATAATAATCATTTAAAACATTTTTCAACGTGATGATCGGAAAACTCTAAATTCTTTAGGCATTTATTTAAAATTAAGAATAGAAGCGTAAAACTAATAATTGGTAGGCCTTATAGTGTGCCGACCGTTAAAATATAGGCCTACGGCATGCTTTACAAGTTGGACCTAAAGCACTTATTTATCTATGTGTTGGCGTTTTTTTTCTAGAGTTTAACGCATAGATTTCTTAATATGGAAATTCATATTGTCAACACCTAGACGGCATATCAGTCATATCGAATTTAATTGGTATCGCATATCTTTTTTCTTGCAGCGACTCTTGCGTTGTTGATTTACTTCCCCACCCGTTTCAGAACCAGTCCATGCCTGGATGAAGGAGGAATGCAAATCCGTTGACCTTTGTTGTCACACGGGTCGTTACACTGAAACGTAGACTGCTAGTCTTTGTGAGTCAGGCGCGTAACATCATAGGAACTGAGAAGACGAGTACTTTTGTCTTTTGAGTAACAATTTCGTAAGATCTGTGAGGGTTGACTCTTGAAAGTGAGCGCTCAACAAAGTCTATCTACGTCGCCGTCTTGCTGTCCCTGAACAAAACCGTCTTATAAAATTATGACAGCAGCAGCTTTGTTATATAAAAATGAGCTTAACGAGTAGGAGACCTATAATAAAAAATTGACAGTGTGCCGGTGTTTGGTCTCCACTCTCAGTTTAGTGGAAAGCTAAATAAATTGAACTAATTTTCAACTAACGTTTTTTCATTTTTCTTGGTTGAGTATGTCATAGGCGCCGACTTTTAATTTTGAATGCAAGGACAAAAATATTTAATAGACCTAAATTTAATACATGCCTTGCGCGTCACCGTGAGGTTTAATGCGTGCGCGACATAATGTGTGCACGCGCATAATCACTACAACTGCTGAAATGTCAACTATAGGGCCTATAGTGGCAGCCGGCTGTTTACTTAAATTAGAAAGCGAGAGTAGTGAGTTAAGTAAGAGTTCACGGGATTTGTACTCTGCCCTGTCACGTGACTGCCTATGACGTCATCCATTGTCTTCTGTGACCTATACTTTGAATCTAGGTCATGACCCATGGACTTTGTGGGCTGGCCAAACCTAATTTCCTTTGCTTGAGGCCATTCTTGTCCCCCTACTGAAGGTATAATATCCTTGAAGTCATTCAACTAAAGACCTCTGCTCTGTAATTATGCAGACATAACCATGACCGCATGAGAGGCTTTCAGGTGGCGCAAGTCCTAACGACTTCAATTTATCAGCTTCGGCATATTCAATGACTGACCAGTTTATTCCATCTAATTTCGTCCATACTATGTTTAGAATCATTCTGCTTTTTAATCATACTGCGGTCCGTCAGTTTGAAATTAGACGAAAATTATTATCATCATTAATATTATCATCATTATTTTCATTATCATTGTTATTATTATTATTATTGTAATTATTTATATAATCATTAATATGATTTTTATTACTTTATCAGCAACATAGTGCAGTTGATCACCTTAGACCATTAACCAATTTCGCTAGAAGGCATAGCTTGAAACAATAACCGTTTGATCAGTTTTTGTCCTTCAACATCCGTTTGACTGTTGTATTAAGCAATCAGTAACACTTGGCCTGCCACTTCTTATATCTCAAATTAAAAACGCGGATATGGAGACGCACACATCAGCTAAGTCTGCAGATTAACACGGATAACAGGTTCTAAACTGACATCCTTCAATGCGAAGGGCGACCAGTTGAGTTTGGATTGAATCACTTACTTGACGAGTGACTTCAAGAAGCAGTTTTCTCTCGCTTAAACCTGGATGTTCTTCGATTGGGCGAAACTCGCAACTGATGGAGTGTGCGACAGACTACTATTGACTGCCTGCAGAGAGCCTGAAGGTGACGTCAATCGATAGTGGCTCCAGATACCACTCGGCTTACAAAAGTCTTCGCTATGATGAAAACGCTTGCCTCGGTTCCAAATGTGGCATTGCATCCGCGCAGTTATTACTCAAACAATCAATCAATCAAATATGCAGACCGACTCAAAGATACTCTCGGTCTGACCTTGAATGCACTGCGCTGGGGGAAAGATAACCAGTGCACAACGTCTCAGATAGATTATATTTATAAGCAGATAGACGATAGGTCCCAATCAAGCGATTGGCTGAATGCAAAGCTTGTACCAACTTCACAATCCCACTCCAAGGAATGTAGCAAATAATTATAGAGGAGAAGTAGGCCTAGTCTAAGCGGCTAGTTACAAAGGCGTGGACTCAGGGTCATCTTATCCAGTAGGCACAGTAGGTACAGTGCCTAGGGCCTACGAAATTATCAAAGCCTACGACATTTTTTGGACTTTTTTAGAAATATAAAATAAAAAAAGGGATATTGAGTAATTGAAAAAGTGTAATCATTAAACTGTACCGTAACGAACTTATTATGTATGTAGTCATTGTAATAAAACGTTCTCACAAAGTTCTACACTAATCAACCACAAGAAAATTCATTCTGCATAAAAACCAATCATGACTTGAAAAAAAGTTGTGATTGTGTGTGTTTAGGTTTACACGTTTAATGTTTTGTGCAAAGCAGTAGTTGAGGTATATGAAAGAGTAGTTGAGGTATATGAAAGAGTAGTTGAGGTATATGAAAGAGTAGTTGAGGTATATGAAAGAGTAGTTGAGGTATATGAAAGAGTAGTTGAGGTATATGAAAGAGTACCTAGGGCCTATGGCGACCTTAAAACGGTCCTACGTGGACTATTAAAGGTGGCTGCTGTGAGTGATCACATGCAGTCATGAGAGGGAAGAGACAAGCAATAGCTTCAGCGAAGGCCGCCACTGTCCTACCTCGCCAATCAAGATAGCCTGCAGCTCCCTGTGTAGCTTTCCCGAGATTGAAAATTATTGAGATAGCTACAATTTGTCATTGTAGCGGTCAGCTCAATAGTTGACGTTGATCAACAGCGTAGTTAGCCAGGCCTATGGCTGCAGATTAATACAGATTCTACTTTATGTCTTTCGAAGTCTTACGCCACGACAGAAGCATCGGCGAATACATGGACCAACTCACAGACACAAGCGAGATACAGTGAAAAAGGAAAGAAGAACGGAGGGAAGTATACGCTAGTGGATACAACGAATTGGCAGTTCAGTTAAGTAAAATCTTCGTCATCAAGGTTTTGTATCTCCAGTAAGATGCAAAATCATGATACCTCAGTAATGATCAACACTCGCATACGCGTTTTCAAGGCATGTAACAATCAGTTTAAAGATGACGTAATCGAAACAACAATAGTAAGATGGCGTCATTATTAAACGTAATATCAATATTTTTAAATTTCAGTTAAATGCGATAAAATTTTATGTGACTTAGAGATGGCAAAGTAAAGGTACACGGTATGTTTTGCAAGTAATGATAATGCAGGAAAAGTTAATGTTAACTGGGAACACGTGTGACAGTTAAAGTAACACCTTTAAACGCAGAGCTGCTAAACTGCACTGAATTCAGCTGAAAGCTAGGCCTATCAGTGGCATTATGAGGCTAATCTAAGCAAATCGCAGTTAACCTTATCAATAGTTTATCTATTAGCTTTCCCATATCTCAAATTTCATATTATAAAATAAGTAAGTATATTCTTTATTCGACTAATTATTAATAGCATTTAGATTTATATAATTACTGTAAGACTTATAGTCCCACCTGTCTCTTATATTAAAAAATGCTCGAGTACTTTTATCAGCATCAGGGATTAATCTGATGTGAAGTCAAGGGCTTCAACACTGAAGTTAAACATCGACATAGCCTATAGATCCTATATATATATAAATATTTATTTATTTATACAACATTATCGTTTGCGAAAGTGAGTTAAGAGGGAGCTGATAGTGTTCTTCTTAGTTATCAACCCAACAGGTCCAACTAATTGGCATTCACTTTGCAATGATCATTATTTGTCATTGGTACTACTGTTGACTATATTAAATTAGATAAAACTGTATATCGCAATTTATATGCTTCATTCTGCAGTGGACTTGTTCGTTTCTGAGAAAATATCTAATGATAAAACGCAGCTTTCGTAAAGCAAATTATAACAGGTTACAAATGTCTTTCTCTATTTCTGCATTATATAGCCTACACACATTAATTTGACTTTGTATGATTTTCACATAATATCATAGTTATTAATAGCTATGTAAATGCTGTAAAGGCCTAGGGGCTTTACTAGTTTTAACTGATGCCATTAAAGCAATACTTATGCATCTTATAATCAATCAGGAAAAGCCAAAATAATGGCGAGTCGAGATGGCTCCTAACATGTCCACTGCCGTTCGGCTTATGCTAGGAAATAGGCTACGACATCAGTTACCTTGATGTCTTTACCTATCTTTGCCCGAGAAGTTATCATTTATAGCCAGAAAACAGCAATAAAAATAATCGTTGCCACATGACGTCAGTTACGATTACGCAAAATGACAAAACCACATGACGTCATGACTATCGATGAAACGGCCCGCCTCACACACCTCCGATTGTTACAACTTTTAACTCTTCTTCCGCCCTGTTGTGCTTGGCATATCGTTTTCGACTATGGTCAATCACCACCGTAATTAAAATCTCCAGAACTTCGGCGAGTGTTAAGACGGACACTCCAATCCAGACTCCAAGTTGGCCACCAATGTCCGAGACCAGATCGGTTGCGGTCATCGCAGGTTCTTCCGTCGTTAGGAAAACATCTGCATCCGACACGTATACGTTGATCTTTGCAAAATCCTTCATTGCGTTTCTTTTGTCTTTAATCCTATACTCGTCGTAGAATTTCCTTTTCTCTTCGGATGTGAATCTTTTGGTGAAATTCAGTTCATCCATAATTTCATTAGCTGCAGTCTCTCCTTCAATACCATGAGATGGCCATTGAGAGAGGCTGTAAGATACTTCGTACACGATATTATCGCAGGCCGGATGGCATCCAAGTTCCAAAAGATATGTTGCATTGGCCATCAAGCGATTCTTCTCCTTCTCCGAACATTCGATCTTCTTCAATAGGTTATTAATGACTACATCGTCGCACTTTGCTGGTTCATCGCTGCTGACGCTAAAGCACTTTCTGAATTCATCTGTTCCACTACATTTCTCCACATATTTACAACCTTCGCTTAAACTGCTGTTCGTTGTTTCTGAACGTTTCCGAAGCAGACAGTCATCATAAAATGACTTGAAGGTTTTGTATTGCTTTTTCATGGTTTCGTTAGCAGACATATACGCTAAGTCGTCGTCGAAAATTTCCAACACAGTTGGAAGTGTGTTTTCGAAGCATCCACATTTTTTGCGGATGCCATGTTGAATATATACCTTCTGACAGGTTGTTCTCCTATATGGTCCGGTAGAAATGTTTAAATTGTGGGAAAACGGATAAATTTTGTTGCAGTGTCCATGAGGAGGACCAAGGTGTTTCTGCCTCATAAGGTTTATAGCAAGAGATGCCATTCGATCGGGTGGAACGTCATATCCTTCGGTCATCGGAAATGGTTTGGATCCAGGAAGGTGAATTACGACCCGGACTCCTCCGGCCCCTGACAGAGGGCTGTCACCAGCATAGATTCCCGGCAATCTGGGGAAGTCATGATTATCAATCTCCGTTAACATTCTAGTTCCAGCCAAGAGCATAACAGAAAATCCGTTGTCAACTCCTTCGAGTAGAGGTGGATACTCGCCATCGCTGGACAACGTCACATTCGGAGGCGTGAAGGTAAAACAGTTGAAAAAGTACGGATCAAAAATCCTCGTAAACTTGCAGGGTTCGTTCCTGAAGGTGCACTTGACGATGAACTCATTTTCCTGAACTCCAATCGCCGATAACATCTTAGATGGCATGGTGGCAGCCAAGCTGGTGCGTGAAAACAATTTATCATACAAAGGTTTTCGATAGCTGTCTTTCTTGATATCTGTTGTGTTTAGTACCTCATAATATTTGTACATTGCTCGGATAAATGTATCATTTGGGTAAGAATCTGCTGTTATCCTTGCTTCAAGATAGTCATCAAAATCATGAATATACTGCTCGTGGAACATTGATCTAAGATCCTCTGCATACTTTTTCTCTTCTTCCTTGCCTAAAACGTCTTCCAAGCCTTTGCTCAGTCTGTACACGGCGTAGAAGTCAAAGCTTCCCATGCTGCAAAGCGTGATATCCGGAAACGGAACTCCACCGGAGACTATTTTTGTAGTTGTTTTTATCGGATACTCGAAGTAGCTTTTTAGTACTATGGACGTGTGTATTATAAAGAACATCCAGGCTGTCGTGAAGATAATGATCCAGGCTAAACGCTTCGGCGTTGCCTTGGAAGCCACGATTCTTGGAAAACCGTGCATAGTGGTATAGCTGGCAAATCTCTCTGCATATATTGTGATGAGCATGACGAAATCTTTTTGTATTTAGCTTATCTAAAACAGATCAATAGATTCACTTTAAACTGGTATTGATTTAGATATATTAAAACATAAAAATGTATATGCATGATACGTTATACTTTCCAAACATTTGATGTAACAGCTAACAAACCAGCCGGTACTTACATCGCAAGAGAGGACATCTTTTCTCGGTACCTATTATTATATCTAAACGATTTCTTATAATGCTATTCCGGTTAGCCTCGTGCAGCTGTCGGGTATCACCCCATTCTCAAGGTACCTTTATTCTCAAAGTACATTCTCTCTTAAAGTACCTTCATTCTTTAAGTACTTTCAATCTCAAGGCATCTTGAACCTTCACTCTTAAAGTGCCTTCATTGTCAAAGTAAACCGTTCTTCATCAACAAGCATCGAGTACCGTTCATCAACTGGAATGCTACCTTCAAACTGCTTATTGACCATACGGACTGATTTTGTCGATGTTGACCAGATTGCGGCTGGGTCTTGTTTGTTTGTATGTATGTATTAGGCTATTTATATAGCGCCTTATAAGAACCTCTCGAAGACGCTAAGAACCTCTCGAAGGCGCTAGCAAGTGAAAAAATGAAAAAATCTTCCTGATGGCTGTATCATCAACCAAGTCTTGGTGGGCCATCGGCTGGTGTCCTGTACATTATGCACCGGCGCTAAAGAAGTTATTAATTGATAGGCAAATTTCACGTAGGTTTATCTAGGTGTGCACTCAGAAGCGAGTGCATGCAGGTGTCAGCCTGTCTGATATCGACATCGTCGGAGCATTCCCAATATCCCATGTAATCACAACAGCTGCCTATTACATGTGAGTCAATGGAAGCCAATTCACAAGTTGATGAATCAGCCATTATGAAGATCTTTTCATTTTTCAGTTTTAATAATAATAATAATAATAATAAAAATAATAATAATGATAATAGTGTAAATGATAATTAAAGTAAAAGTAATAATAATAGTAATTAGTAAACGTAATTGATAATTAATAATAATAATAATAATAATAATAATAGTGTTAATGATAATTAATGATGATACCGGTTCCGATCCAACAGAAGACCTGGGACAGACCTTTGATAAACGAAGATAAAATGCGAAAGTCTGGTCCGGATGCGACAACTCACTTAGTCAAGCCAGAATGCGAGCATTATCTGCTCCGCACGCCGGAGACTGGCTTTGGACTATCCCTTTGGCTTCCTGCGGGTTGGGATTAAACAATGAGGCGGTCAGTGTTGCGGCAGGATTTCGCCTAGGACTAGTGCTCTGTGCACCGCATCCATGTCAATGCGGGGAGAGCGTCGATCCAGGTGGACATCACGGTCTGGTCTGCAGAAGATCAATGGGAAGAGCAGCACGACACTCTGCCATAAATGAACTAATCTGGAGAGCTCTCTTGAAAGCGGACATTCCGAGCTCAAGAGAACCATCGGGACTGATCCGCACCGATGGCAAGAGACCAGATGGCGCCACATTAATCCCATGGGCTAGAGGCAGACACCTAGCATGGGACGCAACAGCCATTCACACATGTGCATCCTCTTATGTACATCTGACAGCATCAACAGCCGGTGGAGCAGCAGAACATGCCGCAGAACGAAAGTGCATCAAGTACTCATCCCTCCCTACCATGCATGATTTTGTGCCAGTGGCCATCGAATCACTGGGCCCAATAAACCGTAATGAAATGGAGTTTCTACAAGAGCTGGGCCGCCGTATGACACAGACAACGGGAGACCCTAGCGAAACAACTCATCTTTTTCAACGTCTATCTATTTGTACACAACGTTTTAATGCAGTTGCATTCAGGGGCTCCTTTGTTCAGCCCGATGGGAACGAAAACCTATAACAGTTATAATAATAATAATAATAAAAATAATAATAATAATAATAATAATATTAATAATATTAATGTAATAATAATAATAGTTCTAATAATAATAATAATAATAATAATAATAATAATAATAATTATTATTATTATTATTATTATTATTATTCCCCGCAGCGGAAAACATCAACGACACAGCATGTTAAACGATGTCATCTGGAGAGCTCTTGGCAGGGCGAAGATTCCAGCGCAAAAGGAACCTCTCGGCTTGGTAAGAGAAGATGGAAAGCGACCGGACGGCGTCACGCTCATTCCTTGGACACGTGGTCGATGTCTGGCATGGGATGTGACAGTGCCCGACACCTACGCCAAGTCACATCTTGTCGACACATCTATCAGAGCTGGCGAAGCAGCCGAACGCGCAGCTAAGACGAAGAGGGCTAAGTATTCCACCATAACCAACACCCACGACTTCGTAGCCCTCTCCTTGGAATCCGGCGGCGCTTGGAGCAGTGAAGGACTGCAGTTCATCTCAGAGTTGGGTAGTCGAACGAGTGCTGCAACTCACGATCCAATGGAGACGTCATTTCTGTTCCAACGTATCTCAGTTGTTCTTCAGCGTGGGAACGCCGCCTGCCTCTTCGGGACATTGCCAACACTCCATTAGCTCATCATGGGCGATAACAGCATAATGTGAAACATATATGTATAATAATAATAATAATAATAATAATAATAATAATAATAATAATAATAATGATGATTAATAAGCGACATTGTTCTTTTTCTTTAGCATCTCTTAGTTATTTGTATCTGTTTGTCAATTCATCTTCTTTTTATTCATTGTTTTGGAGGATTTACATAGCGCCCCTTCAAGACATCTACTCAGAAGCGCTCCCGACCCAACCCCCGGCTAAATAGGACAGTCTTAAGATTAGTATAGAACATGGTTGAGTGTCCCCTGGGCCCAAGGTGGCGTGTGATGGAGAGCCCATTCCAGGTTGAAGGGCCAGCAACCGAGAAAGCTCGGCGCTGCCCCATGGAAGTCCGAGAGCGAGGGACAAGAAGCTCGACCTGTCATGTATCATATGTTGATTTCTTTTTTCCGCTGTTATTGTTATGGTTATTTTGTTTCTTTTGCCAATTATTATACATTGCGCAAAAAACGTCTTTTCCGCTCTCTGTCAACTAAAGCGCAAGAATTATATTTACTGTAGGATTTTACAGAAAAATATTTAATACTTACAACGCATGCATGCATACTTGTATTGTATTATTGTGATCGTGCAGCCTGGTCACGTCACAGATATATGTATAAATACATATATTCTTTTATTCTTCCACTGCATAATACCGTTCACACTTCTACTGCTTGACTTCTTTATATAGCTCCATTATTCAAACTATCTTGCTGATAATGGTTTTACCCCGAAACAGATACAGTTGCTTCCTCGGTGTGCTGTTGAAATTCTGCAAGCATGAATTAAGTTGACCTATTATAGTATACCCATTAGCATTAGTAGGTCTACATACGCTATTCGGTAGGTATCGGTATCAGGCTAAATGTAAATTTAGATCTGAAGTAATATTTCTCAACGCCAACATTATCGTGCTCATAGGGACCAGTTTATTTCATCAGCAATAGCCTACATCAATTGAAATCTGCAAACTGCCAAGTTGTTCAATAGGATTCGGAATATCATGGTCAAAATTTGAGATGATAGAGATCTCATCTGAAATGATAGAGATCTCATCTGAAATGATAGAGATCTCATCTGAAATGATAGAGATCTCATCTGAAATTATAGAGATCTCATCTGAAATTATAGAGATCTCATCTGAAATTATAGAGATCTCATCTGAAATTATAGAGATCTCATCTGAAATTATAGAGATCTCAAGGAGACTACATCAAGACAGCACAGACATAGATAGCATCGACATAACGTAGAAAGAGCGTACGAAAAACGTTGAGATGGTATGTAGACAGGAGATATGATATTATAAAGATAGCGTTAAGATAGCATTAGAGTTACGATGGAAATTGTTCACGAGGTGATCATGGATAGGTTTAGAAACCATGCTGTGTTATAATAATCGTAAGAGCTCGCTTTCCAGTGCTGAGGTGAGCGGACGAATGATGAAGCTGATACGCGTCAATGATGAATTATTAGCCACGCAGTTGGTGAATGTTTTTTGGAGTTCGTTATTTAGTGCCTTAAGAATTTTTATAGAGAGGTGGATGCTTAGCGAGTGAGAAGTAGGCCGGAAAACAACAGATTTGAAGGTGAAATAGAACGTCCTTTCATAGCAGATGCTATTATGACTGCGGCTTTGGCAGGATGGTACCGTACAGGCCAAACACAAACAAATGCAGAAAAGATAGGTAGTAGTTGCCAGAAAGCATCACCTTTGAGGTCAAAAACGCTGTATATACACACGTAAGTATGCATGTATAACTTTTTGCCCCAAAAGGCGATGCTTTTTCCACGCTGTCTCAATCTAGTCTGCATTTGTCAGTTTTCTCGATATATATATATATATATATATATATATATAATGATTGCTCGCATTCATCTGTTCTCGCTATAATTATTTGCCTGCTCTTGATGGATGTCTTTTCCGACACGTTCAGGTGTTACACCAAGTGCATTCTCGTGTTTCTCTCTCATTGTTTGAATAACAACATACACATATAATACATTCACATATAATACATTCACATATAATACATTCACATATAATACATTCACATATAATACATTCACATATAATACATTCACATATAATATATTCACATATAATACATTCACATATAATACATTCACATATAATACATTCACATATAATATATTCACATATAATACATTCACATATAATACATTCACATATAATACATTCACATATAATACATTCCGATTGACGTAATTCTGACAAATGATGCGTTCAAAACAGACGACCAAAAAGATAGACTCAAACTCTTTATCCACAGGAGACATGTGACAGCAATTTTGGACAAAATGCTATTTATACTGAAGGTATGATTATATCCCGGAGGTAATTCAGCTGAAGAATTATGTTCTGTATTCTATGGCCGTGACCCCATTAGAGACATTCATATGACACAAGTCCTAACAACTTCAATTTCTTAACCTCTGCAGTCTCGATGAGTACTGTCCAGTTCGCTTCTTCTCCCTTTAACTTCGTTCATAATATGTTTGTAATCATACTGCGGTTTATCAGTTTGAAATTGAATAGTCATTATTATTATTAGGCCTATCATTACTATTAATGTCTATTATATTATTATCATTTTCATCATCAAAATGATTAATAATATTGTAATAATAATAAAAATAAAAATAATAGCAATAATAATAATAATAATTGGTGCAGCGATTCAATGCGGTTGCATTTCGTAGTACATTTGCAACAATGGACCTCGACAGCGAATAGGGGTCGTTCCAGACATTTTTTATATCTTTCTTAAATAATGTTCTAGTCCCTGAGGGATCCTATGTACCTCGGGGCAAAAAATATCAATAATAATAGTAACATAATAATAACAATAATAACTATTATTATTATAATTATAATCCAACCTTCCCATCAACACCGTGCAGTTGATCTCCGTAGACCAGCGTTTCCTAAACTATGTTCCGCGGAACCTTAGGGTTTCATGAGGTGAAGACACGAGTTCGGCGGAAAACATTCAGCTTCAAACTATTTAAAAATTTAAATAGACTTTTTGCTTAACATCTGTGTGTAACTATAATATGAAAGAGAACTCATTTGTCATTCTCACCTAAATTTGTGTTCTTATTAAGCTTAGTCTAATCTAGGCCTAAACCTGTAGTTGTCTGCACTCTTGAGCGTTTGTACCTACAACAGAATAATTACGTTTTTAATTTTGGTTTTAATTTCCACCAAAAAGTTTAAGATCAAAAGGGTACACGGCCAAAAGATTGTGGAACGCTGCCTTAGACAATAACTATTTATCCATTTCGCTAGAAGAGTTAACTTAAAACAGAAATTATCGACTGAGTTTTTCCTTGTTCCTGCAACATCAGATCGACAGTTGTGCAGAGTAATCAGTAACACTTGGCAATCCACTCGTCATAATTATTATAAACTAAACCTGTAGATCGTTTGTCGACGCCTGTGGCATTTTAAACAGATGCATATGAGGGACAACTGATTGCGGTCTTTCTTGAGTGACGCACTGTGACTCACACTCTTATACTAATTTACGTTAGGCGTTATACATCTAAACCAAAAAAGAAGAAAGTGAAAAAACTAATTTCAATTGAACAATTAATTTATCAATAGCAAACTAGGCCTACTTCTACGGTAGAAGATCAATAACACTCCTGCAAACAGATAAATTTGGAGACCGTTTATAGAGTAACAGAGTGGATAGCCCAATGAAACGCAGAGTCGAGGAACCGAGTTTGATTCCCGAATTCCTCATAAAGTCAACTAGTCCCTCATTTGCTAGGCGGCGGCGCTGTTCACATTAGTAACATAACGTAATGGGCGCCTTATTGCTGCCGACAGTTAAATTCGACTCCAGCCATACCTTGTCAACATTCTTTCATGCTATGTTTGTAGCCTAATCATACTGCTGTTTGTCAGTTTTATATTAAAACTGAAATGTTTATTAGGCTATTATTAAAAACAACCAGAAGCAGCAGAGAGGACATCGAGGTGCATGCCAACACCAGTCCACAGATTAACACCGATCCAAATCAGGTTAAAAGATAAATGACATCCTTCAACGCGAACGGCGTTCAGTTGAGATTGCATTGAATCACTTACTTGATGAGAAAATGCAAGACGTAGTTATCACTCGACTGGATGTTCATCGAATGGGCGAAACTCGCAGCTGACGGACTGCACGACAGAATACTGTTGGCTGCTTGCCAAGAGTCGCAATAAGACGTCGACATTCAACATTCAACATCGGCTCCAGCTTCCAGATGCCACTCCGCTCCGCTAATTTTTCCAAAGAGTCATGGCTATGTTTCAAGCGCTTGTCTCTGTTCCGAAAATTACTCGTCCATCAATCAATGTGAGCTTAGGTCTAATATAGCGGCCCTTCAAAAATATCTAGCCTCTAAGCATACTGTGAGGCGATCCTGGTGTGACTTCGGCTGAAAAATGGATTTAAAAGATGAGTAAAATACAGGTGATAAATTTATAGGCAGGAGGCGCAGCTCTTATGGAAACCCATCCCAGATGCCCGGATCAACCACTTTGGTATTCTATTCTCCCTATCAAGCACGCGGCTGACTCAAAACTCGTTGCAATTTCCCAATCAGGCTCCAACAGAGGACTCGAGCTTATATATGTTACAGGCAGTGTGGGAAAGCAGTGATTTTGTAAAATGCCTAGGCAATTTGTAAAACCATGATTCCGCACTAAACCTAACCCTGCACTAACCCCTCCCTAATTCTATAACCCTGACCCTAATCCTATTCCATACCCTAACTCTAACTTTTACCATCACCGCAAATGGGTGATTTGACAAACTGCCTGAAATTTAACAAATCAGGCATTTTACAAAATCTACGTGTCACGCATTGCCTGTAATATCATAATATATATATATATATATATATATATATATATATATATGCAGTAGTCGTAAAGGCTAGTTTCCAAGGCGTGGACTAAAGTGCCTACTGCATCTAGGAGTGACAGAACGAGAGATCACACGCAGTCAGGAGAGGAAAGAGACAAGCAAAAGCATCTGCAAGCTCCGCCACCTGACGATTGAAATGGGAAACGCGGTAACCAGATGATTATCGTAATCGTAATCTCACAAAAGCGAAGTCGCGGGAACGAGCTCGTCACAGGCGCTTAATCAAACAACGCCTGTGAATCAGCTGATTCCCGCTACTTCGCTTTTATGGGCGCTGTAGTAATGTTGAGATTACGATTACGATAATCATTTGGTTACCGTGTTTCCCATTTCAATTAGCATAATTGCCTCTAACTGTACGGGTTCGAATCTTCTATAAGAAGGTAGTGATCGTAAGCAATTCCTTCGTTGACAATTGCTCAGCGCCATCGTTCGATGCCTGGACATCAGACAGTGGCGCTTAATAAAAACAAAATATTAATGTGAATAGGTGTGTATTTATGTAGATACACAACCAACGACATCAGTGATGTCCAACTTGATCCAGGCACATTAATGAATATTTATGTCAAATTCTGAAATGCTTAGAACCACCGTTCAACAATAATTGCCCAACTGTGTGTTTACATGTAATTGTCATAGCCTAACTATTCCTTACCATTATCGTGATCAATGTTTTCGTTAAAGGTTTTAAAATGTGTCTAGGCATATTGTTGGCCAATTTAGCAGATAATAATAATAGTGCTAACAGGTTTTAAACATGTTTCATCAAGTTTATCATGAGTTTGCGTTGATAGTGATAACGTATTGTATACAAGACTTATCCCGGACCTTCTTCATGAGTCATGACATAACGTGCCATGACTCATGAAGAAGGTCCGGGATAAGTTATACGCTCATACTATGAACGTATGTCAGGAGTTTTAATATTTCCCTTGCAATCTGCAAAGCATCTGCATCTCTAATACCTCCCATGAATTGCAAATTTCGCAATCATAAATGCCAGCTTTATAAAAACGAGAGTTGATAATTAAATGCTGGGCACCAGCTTATTTACGAGCACTTCGTCGTGCGCTATTGTACGATGGTCATTGGTCAACTCGGGTTTCAGATGTAGAGTGCCTTGATATTTTCCCCCAGATTGACTGTGTCCATACATAGGCCTATCTGCTTAGATTAGCGTACTCTCGATTGTATTGTCGGATTTTAATGGCGCCGCTTCCAGTATGACCTAATCAGAGGCGCTGCCAATGCATTGAGCCCTCGAGATATGAAATCTTGAGAAAGAAAAAACGGCCAGAGGTACATTAACCCCAATTAAATAATGGGCCGAGTCGCAGAGAGAAGATCATTCCAGATCAAAGTACCAGCCGATGCATATGCACGGGTTGTAGCAGTCCGATATAACAAGATGTCATATCGGTCTATAAAGCGGAGAGGACGACGAGAGGCAGTCGAAGGTGGCCGGTAGGTAAGATTACAAAGATAGTGTGGAGCTTGACCCAAAACGCTGTAAAATTGAGGAATAGAACTTTAATGCGAAGACGGGTACGTTTCAGCTCCCTCTAAAACTAAAAGGAAATACGCAACATGCTTGTCCGAATCAAATTCGTTCATCGGCGTCAAATCTGATTTAAGGAACACATAGAGAAATATTGATCAGCAAATACGCCTCTTGCTCACTCACTTACTTGCATACTTACTAAACATGAATTGGGGTACCATAGAACAGATAGACTTTTGGGTAGACGTAAAAATATAGGGCTTCTTCGCCTTACATTAAAGACTCTTCTATTGACTATTAACACAAGTCACAACACATTGTTTCTTGAGTATAATAAATGGTGAACGCACTCGGACGGAGAGCAGAGGAACCGAGTTCGAGACCCGTATACCCCGTAAGGTTGACGCATTTCCTTCTTTTGCTAGGCGGGCGGCGTATGTTAAAAATGAGATGTATAACGTAATGGGCGCCCTGCGTGGCTGCCGAAGGTTAAATTCGACTCCTGTAATAACCTGTCATCATTCGTTCATACTATGTATGTAATAACACTGCGGTTTGTCAGTTTGAAATTAAAGAGAAATTGTTATCGTTATTGTTAGAGCGCAAAGCGAATCACCTGATCACATATTTGATTTCTTTGCAAGTAATAACTGGATTTGAGCCACATTATTATCCACCAACCACTACGAACGTTCTACCATCACAAATGTATGTGATTAAAAGACATGGCTGTAATGAGTATCGTATGCATAAGTCGTCTAATCAAACATCTAGCTAGCATTTGGCTTTGTTGAGCTGCTTCAGTCTATTATTGAGCTCGTCTTTCCAACGAACCGCCGTTGTAGTCTGTTGGTCAAAGAGCAATCCCCCTCTGCTATCCATGATGACCTTTCCGAAGACTAGGTAGGTCATCCGCGGCCGGAGGTTGGGGCAGCGACATCCAGTCTTCTTTCCGGAACTCATCCACGCTTCAAGGATGCGGCCTCTGTTGCTGCTGCTGATGTCTTTATCATCCTTAAAGACGTTCTGGATGCTAAACGTCGCTTTGAGCCAGTCAGCTCCTGCCTTGTGTCGTGACGTCACTTTGATCTGGATGGCTATCAAAGAAAAACAAAATTTAGTGATGGCCAGTGGTTAATTAGTTAATATTTTTATATATAACTGGGGTAAGCATATGATTGAGTGAAACTGTTTATTGAATTTGGAAGTATGTTAATCGATTCATGTATGATTAATAAGTATCTTAGGTGACCCTAATCAGTTGATCTAGATCTCTTCTGGGTCTTCAATTGTTACCATTATCATAGGAACCCAGAACAAATTATCTTATTGCTGTAATTCTGGTTGGTTACAATAAAAAAATGATCGATTGGAACTATTATTGCATTATCATATTTCAATGTTTGGTATATAGAATACCTTAATAAATGTGACAAATATATTGAAAAACATATGATGGATATTCAAAATGCGCTATATTAAAATTTCAATGTGTAGATACATTTGACAGGTATACACAAAATGCGCTATATGAAGTGCATGGATACACAAGTAGTCTAGATTTTAAAGATACGTGCGACCATGATATTTCCTGTGGCAACTGGAGAGTAGGGCCTGGCAACTAGCGATACATAAGGCATAGGAAGACATAGACACAAGACCAATAGCGAAAAAGATTGAAAAACTAGAGAGCAATAAATGTGAAGTGTAATGTGACCAGATAGCTGAGACAGGTTCCACACAGGTTTACCATAATCGCTGGAACAGTATTGACTGGAACTGATTGTTTTCGAATTTCTTTTGCAGTCATCACAGGGATCTGAAATAGATCAAACGTCAGAAAGTGAAATGTATTTCGACAAACTGTCTAATATTTACGCGTTCTTAACAATGAGATACCGGTATGGATAGAAAATTACGCTTAATTTCACTTGGGAGAGGCATGAAAGGCGCTATATAAATATTTTGCAGCACTAGCTACGTCTACACAGAAGTCTGTTTATCGCAATGCAGTAAATGTATAGTAAGTAAATAAATAAGTAAGTGAATGAGCAAGAGACGTATTTGCTAAGGTGCTTTTTGTTTAAGTTTAGATATGCGAGGTATCTTAAATTGGTTTACCAATACCCATTAATGAAGTGGTCATCACATATAATATCGTAGGACTAAAAAATAAGTGATCAGGTGCTTAAAAATATTCATTTCAAATATTAACATAAACAGAACAAAAATGTAAAAAATGTCCTTTATAAAGGACACTATGCGTTACAGGTCACAGATAAAAACATTTATAACAGTATATGTCCTTAAAAAAGCACACCATGCACTAATGGGTTTACAAGCATATAATTTCTATTATTATCGTAATATTAAGGTATAAATTATGTTGATTTTTGTCTGCTTCGGGTAATAAGAACCTATGGGTGGTTTCGTTGTGCGCATTTTCTTCGTGACTCCGAAAGTCGTAATTTCTATTAAACACAAAAAAAATCATAGTTAAAACAAGATCAAGTAAATCCTAGGCACATACTTAATTCATAAATTATGGCATCAACTCCCAGCTTTATAATCATTTAATTGACATCTGATTGGCATATCTGGATGGTGGACTACAACTGTTCGTTTGTTGGACCTTAGTTTTGGGGTATCTTTCTGTATCTGTTTGTTCCGCTCTAACAGTCAACCGTGTCGTTTCTATCACAAATGTTGCATTCACGGCTTCAGTTTGCTTATTCAATATATCGACTGATTCCTCCCGGCGTGACCCGACAAAATAGCCCCGTTGAACCACATTGGCTGCTTGAGCGTAGCTGTTTTATTTGTTGCTATTTTGTCGGGGGTTATATTGTCGTGGGCTATTTTGTCGTGGGATATTTTGTCGGGGGCTATTTTGTCGGGGCTATTTTGTCGGGGCTATTTTGTCGGGGCTATTTTGTCGGGGCTATTTTGTCGGGGCTATTTTGTCGGGGCTATTTTGTCGGGGCTATTTTGTCGGGGCTATTTTGTCGGGGCTATTTTGTCGGGGCTATTTTGTCGGGGCTATTTTGTCGGGGCTATTTTGTCGGGGCTATTTTGTCGGGGCTATTTTGTCGGGGCTATTTTGTCGGGGCTATTTTGTCGGGGCTATTTTTCGGGGTGCCTCCACCTGGGCATCGATCTGTGGATTGAGCTTGGTGCAACATGATCTGATGCTTTGATAAAGGAGGTGGGTGACGCTAACGATCTTGGTTATCACTCAATATTGTTAAACTAAGACTACTGCTACCATTATGAGCGACGGACAGTTGGTGTCTATGGTCTACTCACTGACACATGGAGCTACTGGTGATGATGTTTGTTGGTATCCGTCAGCGCATCTGTTGCACAGGAGACCAATGACTCCTTCCTTGCAGAGACATTGGCCAGTCGTCTGATTACAGTTCCTACCCATCGATCCCACAGGGTGACACTCGCAAACTAACACAGGAAACACGAACAGAACGGTTAACAACAAATAAATATTAATTGTTAATTAAATAGATTAAGTATTTATTGGAAGTGAAAATTGATAACAGAAATAATCATCAGTTATACTATTAATAAGCGACGCTATCTAATGACAAATTTTCATCGATGACGCGGAGAAAATGTGAGTAATAGACTTCTCTGTCTTAAATCGAACATCGCTAAAGGGATTTTCAGTCGCTCATGGAAATCTCTTTAGCGATGTTCGATTTAAGACAAAATTTCAAGTAACGCATTTGGTGAACGCGCATTTACTGCAGGTCTATCATGGTCTTCCACTTTGCGGATAGTATTGCGCTACATAATCACTGGAGCCCCTCAACCAAAAAATGTGGTGAGGCATGTTCCTCTGTCACGCTGGGAATGACCTCCCAATCGGATGGGTACTTTTGTTCGTCGCTCATTTGCAAAATGAAGATTTTTCCTAATTAACAATTGATCTGATGTAGATACTGACGGTGCTTCGTAAATGCTGTGTTGTATTATTGTTAGTCAGTGTTGGGTACGAGTTTAAACTCACGAATTAACTCACTTGCTGTGATTTATGAGTTTGGGTTAACTCACTTCAAAGAGTGTGAGTTATGAGTTTGACTTAATTCATAATTTCTGTGAATTAGAGTTATAACTGTCAATTTAAAAATCAACTCACTAATCGGCACTCAGCACATATTACGTTGAAACAAGTTATTGCCAGTCATGTTTGAGAGATTAGACATGGTGGACTGTGGTGTTTACTTTGACTCCCTAATAATAACCTGATTTATCCAATCAAAATAATAACAGTAATACTAGTAAATTGGTAATAATAAACTGATGATACCATTTTTGTGGTATCTGTGCATTTGAACAATGTTCGATTAGAACGTGCTAGTAGCAGTGTTGGGCACGAGACCAAAACCTCGAGACCAAGACCGAGAGGTCCAAGACCAAGACCAACACCGGGTGGTCCAAGACCAAGACCAACACTGGGTGGTCCGAGACCAAGACCAAGACCAGGTGGTCCGAGACCAAGACCAAGACCGAGGGTCCGAGACCAAGACCAAGACCACGACCGATGCTCTTTTAATAAACAATTCAATTTATTAAGACGCTAAAACATTAATTTTTTGCTGAAGATTACTAATCTGAATAATGGTCCAGAAACAGTTTTACCGGCCAGTCTGAACTTTTGCGGGTTCAGCCCTTGGCTTCGGCCTGAGAATATCACACCATAAATTACTTACAGTATACGATTTAAATACTATATACTTTAAGACAAGTAGATGATCGTTCCGTTTGAATGATGTAAGCCTACTTGTATTCGGAATTGTTGGTTAATAGTGACTAAACGAGGCTGACCACATAATTATTAGATTGTTCCAGAACCTTGAAATTTGTGAAAGCAAATTTTTAAATGGCTGGTTCCGTTGCAAATGCATTTTTGCCCACAATAACATGTATACATATATAGGTGGTCTAAACACCGGTGTTTCTAATCGAAAATAACCGACAAATATCAAAGAAATTGCTCTGATACGGCAATTGACCAAGAACGATAACCTAAGACGAAGACCAATCCCAAGACCGTTCCTTTAAGACCAAGATCAAGACCGACGCATCCGAGACCAAGACCAAGACCGAAGCCTTCTAGATCAAGACCAAGACCGCAGTTTTCCGGTCTCGAGACCGTCTCGAGACCACATCCCTGGCTAGTAGTAGTATGAGACATGCGTGAGTTGATGATTTAACTCATTTAACAACTGAGTCTGAGTTAACTCATTTCATAAGGGATTATTTGAGTTTGAGTTTTTGAGGTGCATAAGTTGAATTTTGATTCAACTCATTTTCTGTATGAGTTTATCCAACACTGTTGTTATTGTTATTTGTATTAGCATTATTAGTAACATTAGCATCAACAGAAATAGTAGGGTTATCATTAGAAGTGGTAGTAGTGGTTAGTAATGGTTGTTCTTGTTGTGGTATAATAGTAGTTGTATTAGCAGCCTTTCGCCTGCGGATTTGTGGTGGTTGTTCCCAGAATCTGAAGCTCACTTCCTGTCCTCCCTTGTTCATGATTCATCACCTGAACTGTCTCTGGTCTTCTTGCAAATTTAAAACACATGCCCTTCGCACTGATCAACACCTCTCTGTGCCGGTTAGCCAGATACGTTTCAATGGCTGTAATTATAAGGAGTTCATTAATAGCGAAACATGCAATGGGCGGCATGGCAACAAAAGAAGATCATATTGTAGCCATCTGGTCTACGAATTGCGTAGCGTCACAACAAATTGCATTACACATTTCTGTGGCAGAGTAATTGCAACGCCTCGATTAATGGTGGCTCCTGTACAACCGTTAGTACTTGAGGTTCAAACGATTGATGAAGAAGATGCGGGCATCGGATGCAGAGATAGAGAGAGTGAGAGAGATAGAGAGAGATAGAGAAAGAGAGAGAGACAGACAGAGACAGACAGAGACAGACAGATACAGAGACATAGACAGATAGAGAAACAGAGAGAGAGAGAGACAGACGGACAGACAGATACAGAGAGACAGACAGACAGATACAGACAGAGATAGAGACAGACACAGCGAAACAAAGAAAGCAACAGCAGAGGCAGTTGCCAATAGCGACGCCTCATCGTTGATGTGTCTGGCACTCGTAGTGAACAATCACCGGACTCAAGGAGTAGGAAATAATCTGGTGCATTTTTGTGGTCTCGTTTGGCTGTGATTGAAACCAGTCTTCACACCCATCGGCTGACTAAGACTGAAGGGGAATTTGACATTACCCCGACCTATCAGCAGACCGCTCGAAAGCCCTGTCGTTGATATCTAAATATTAGGCAAACTTAGCTGCTAGCGAGTGGGCAGCGGGGAATAAATATTAGCCACACATGTGTGAGTTCACCCTCACCCAGAGGCTCGATCGAACTCACTCTGTCGGACACCCACGCGAAGCGACCCTGCATTCACCTCGCAGGGTCGCTACGGCTAAGGGTCGAGATCCCTATCGAGACCCCACCGGGTGTGAATGCTCATCTATACGCATAAGGGTCGCGAGTCGTATTTATACAAAGTGGCTCAGCCAAACAAGGTGTATTGTTGCTGCTTTATGTCGTGTAAACTGTTTGGGTGATTGGTTGTTATCCTAGGTGGCGCTGGTTTGCATCAAAGGCGAAAGAAGGCGGGTCGGGTTATAATGGCCGACCAACCCGGACTCCCGACCAAGAAACCAGATTCGTTTTATATGGGC
Organism: Bimastos eiseni; assembly: GCA_959347315.1. Classification (NCBI taxonomy): domain Eukaryota; kingdom Metazoa; phylum Annelida; class Clitellata; order Crassiclitellata; family Lumbricidae; genus Bimastos; species Bimastos eiseni. The sequence continues at coordinate 7,476,084 of OY365812.1, read as the reverse complement.
AGCTTCTCTGTGTGTGCAGCGTGGAATGTGCGGGTGGAGGCAAGCAAGGGATCTAGGCAAGTGAAGGAAGAATGAAAAGTGGAGGAGGGAAAGGAAAGGTGTGAGAAGGGAATGAAAAGTTCAAGAGGGGAAAAGAAGGTGTGAGAATGTGGCAACGGGCGGAGCCGGCGATGTAGCTATAGCCTATAGATTGTCTTGTGCTGACGATGCTGCTGATGATGCTGCTGATGATGCTGCTGATGATGCTGCTGTTGCTGTTGATGATGATGATGATGATGATGATGATGATGATGATGATGATGACGACGTAGGCGGCGACGACGATGATGATAAAGATGGTGGTGGTGGTGGTGATGATGATGATGATGATGGCGGCGACGACGATGATGATAAAGATGGTGGTGGTGGTGATGATGATGATGATGATGATGATGGAAACGACGACAACAACAACGAATGAATGATGATGATGATGATGATGTTGACGACGACGAGTACGATAATGATGATGATGATCGTGACTTCGCGCTTTTTAAATGTCAACTGACAATTACAATACATGATGATGGGACTGACTGTGGCATGCTTTGCGATGAGTAATTGGTTTAGCTGGGTCTCTGAAGTAACCGTCTTTGCACAGGTGACAATGTCTTCCCACTGTGTTGTGGCGACACTTGACGCAGACGCCTCCGCTTCTCGTCGACTTAAACAGCTCCATGTTGAACCGACACAGACGGGCGTGTTGGTTGCAGTTGCACGCTGCATGCACAAGTAAAAACAGCAGAAAGAAATCAGTCAGGAACGATCAATAATCAGCACATTAATCAATAAAACATCCTAAAGGAATCAGTGAAGAATAATCAGTTATCAATAAATAAATCGACAAAAACAGTATAAAATAACCAGGAAGAAATAGTCAACAATTAATTCATCACTAAATAAAACATTAGTAGCCTAAGAATCAGTAAGAAGTAATCGATTAAATTATTTATCAGTAGGCCTACATCAATGAAACTTTAGAAGGCAATCAGTAAAGAATAATCTATGATTAATCAATACGTCAATATGAGTACTTTAGAAACACTCAATGAGCAATAATAGTCGGTCAATCGATCAATGAAAACACAAGAAAGTAACTAGCAAGGAGTAATCAATAATCAGTTAATTAAACATGCACATCAGTAATTGTGACTGCAATTATTAATTGATGTAGAGTCACTAAAAGAAAACCCATTAGGAGTGCTCCTAAATTATGTTAAATTATCAGTAAACAGAAAGATCCTCAGGAACTGAAACAATGCAGAGACGTCAGCAGTGATGGGCCCACGCACACATGCGGAACCAAGCCAACGAATTCATATCCAAAGTTAACTACATAATGTTCAGAGTCAATCAATTATTCAATAATAATAAGGTGAGTCAGAAAAATTGTGAAGGAAATCGTTCAGCGAATTATTTAACCAGTCAGCCTACATAAATTAAGATATTTAGTTATGATATATATTGTATATTATAATATATTATATATATATATCTATCTAGGTAATTATTAACTTCTAAACAAGTCTAAGGCATACATATAGCCTGTATGATGAAACACCCAGCTGGTTGAATTAGACGGATTAAAAAGCAGTCTGAAGTGAAGAGCGAAAAGCCAAAAGAGATTGACCAGAACGAACAGATGCAGGAAGCAGCTCACATAGAGCCGAGATAACGGAATTTAGTTGTACACTTGGATGTATTAAGTAGAACATGAATATTGAGACAAGGTGGGGTCAACATCAATGACCTCAACAGCCACTGGAAAGTTGGCTGCTGTGTAAAGGTAATGTTGGCTTATATTCAGAGCTATTTCAAGGCCGTAACGGTTGCCCTCATTTGAATTAACTGCCCCACTGAATGCAAGAAGACGTCATCTACAGATATCCAAGAACATTCTCATGATAGGCAATGTTTAGGGCCTGACCACTTACGAAGAGACTCCCACATTGGATAATTTTCTCATAAACTCTGCTGAACAGATGGAAAACGAAAGTCCGAAAACGGTAAAGTAGTTGAGTCAGGCACCATGACGTCAGATTTACAAGGCTACAATTCCGAAGGCTGGCAGCTGTAGTGTAGGCTGAAGTCTACAGCTCAGCGTGGGCTTACAGCTTGGCCGAAGACGCTTTTGAGAACTCACTTGAGGGGATTTCATCAGGTCATTGTTGATCGGAGAGGTAAAACAGAAGAGGTCTTTGCTTACGTTTTTTCATTCGATTACGTCATAAATAGCATTGGAATGTTGAATGCCATTGTGTGCTAATTAACGCTACACGGAAGAACTTTGCCAACTTAGACGTTTCACCAAATTCAATTTCTTCTCCTTCTTGTGACGAGTTAGTATTAACAATTGAGCGATCTATTTTTCCAAAAGCAACACCCAATATATCTTGTGATGCCAGGTTGCAAATCTTATGTTTATTTGTTGATACAACTGGCCAGCGTATGTGCATGTACATACAACAACAACCTAAATTAACAAAGGCGCTATTAATTAATGCTCAATATAAGACTACCTAGTGCATCCTTTGTTTGGACGCAAATTAGGAGCTGCTCTGACAAAAAAAGGCTAAGGAGGAAATTTGAAATTTGAAATTCAATACCTAAATATTATAAGGTCGTTATTTTGTGTGGCACGGTGGCCGAATGGTTGGAGCGGTCGTCTCGTAACGCTCAGTGTGCGCTGTGTGTGCGGGTTCGACCCTCGTCCGATGAGTCACTGTGTAGGAACCGTGAGCAAGTCCTTCGCGAACAAGAAGTGCTATGCATTACAAATGCAGTTGCGCCGTCAAGGCGTGTGCACTTCTGAGCAAATTTTTTTGGAAGAATGGTGATATCGAGATAGCATAGCGTAAAATAGCATGGGTCTTAAAATGCTTCCAAGGCTCCGCCAATCACTGTCATTTTCCAAGAGATATTGAATTTTTCCCTGCAGGTGGCTCAGTGCCTCGAAAGCATTTGATTCAAGTTAGAATCACCGAAATTTTCCAAAATATATTGAATAGCTATTTCTTCACTGGCTTCCTCATAAAAGCCACGATAGTATCTATTTGAGACAACGCTGTCGTCTCTTTCATTCCCAACGTTCAAAGTCCTTGTGACACTAGTGATAGATGGGACCTGCATGCCATTTATAGGACCTCTCGGTTCTTGATTAAGTGTCGGAACGTCACATAAACCGAGGAAGTTTATTGGCGAGCCTGTCACTTCCTAAAATGATTTAATGCCTCTACAACTATTGGTTACTTCAGAATAATGCAAAGTTTAGTAAGTTACATCGTTGACGACAAATGGAACTATTCGTCAAGACAAACATCGGAGCGAATTAAAGCCACGCAATGACCAAGAGGAATCTTAATAGAGTATCAGTTGCATCGACGTTTTCTAGAGAGCGACGACAATGTTTTGATAAGAGATAAAGAAGAGAGATAAGAAAATGGACAAGATATCGATCTAAATGAACAAATGATACATTATAAATGACGACGCAACATGATTATATATATATTATATATATATATTATATATATATATATTAAGATATACATAACATTATGATATACCTAAACATATACAAACAATATATTTCTATATACGTTTATATGAGAGCATTGATATTTATATACTTCCAAGGGTAGTAGACATAATATACTGATGCATGCATGTCAATCTTTGCATTTCTAATTGTATAATTAAGTACGTGCGTATAGCTGTATATATATATACACATGTGCCCACACTAGTATATATATATATATGATATATTTAGAGTTTATATATATATTTAATTTCTGTTTGTTATCTAAATAGAATCGGTTTGTGATTTCCAAATGTCAGAGATAAAAGACACTATTTCCTATATATGGGCAGTGGGTATTTGTACAAGCCCCGAGGGAGAATACGCCTCTTGAAAGGGCATGATCCCTGAACAAAGCACCACCGGCGGCAGGAACAAGTAAACGGACGAGGGTGTATCGCCCCTCTCTCTCCCGATGCCTTTATATGTAAAGTTTATACCCATTAGATGCTGGTGTGTATGGCTCGGGTAATGAAAGACGATCCGAGCTATCCAACACGCCCTCTTCATTGTACTCGGTTTTATGACGCCAGGAGTTAGGGCCCTATATTTAGATAATTTTAATTAATTGTCTAGTGAAGAATTAGTGTTTGGTATACTGCGGTTGGACTTTCATTTGCCTCTGTCTTTGTCTGTGTGTCTGTCTCTCAGTCTGTCTTTGTCTGTAGACCTTTAGATTCCTAATCTGAATAACTTTGAACACACCAATCGTATGATCGCAGTCGATGCGAGGCACAATCTGGAAAATAATGGTTAGAGGTAGGATGGAAGAATGCGGGTGAAGAGGAAGATAGAGAGAAAAGGAAAGGAAACGGACGGGGAGGAAGATGAGGAGGAGGAGGAAGAAGCTGGAAGATGACGATTGGTAATGGTATAAGAGGAAGCACTCGAGTAATGAAGGAGAAGAAGAGGGAGAAAGAGAAAATAAGATGAAGAGAAGCGCGTAAGAATTTAGCGCTTCATTTGTTCCTCTGATAAACCGAGACAATCAGTCGGAGAAGTTCGCTTCGTTTCGAAGCAAATGCTGACAGGCTGTCGATATGTCTGTCTGTCTCTGTCTGTCTCTCTCTGTCTGTCTCTCTCCCTGTCTCTCTTTGTGCCTGCCTGCCTGTGTGTCAATTTGTCTGTAAGTGTGCTCCTTCTAAAAGACGTTCTACTACAGATGTGAGTGAGAGGATATGAAAGAAGGCAGAGATGGAAGGTCAGAATGTCCTATTCCAGTCTGAATAATATATAGGCGCCTACCTAATGGTTGATCCAAAGCCACAGAGGATCAGAGATAGAGAGCAATGATAGAGAAAAGTCGATTGCATATCCTGTAGAATTTGACAGATATAGATGAAGATACACGCCAACAATACGACAGATATACCCACAGACAGCCACAGACAGATGGAGAAACAGCAATACATTCAAGATATAGTCAGTACAGACAGACAGACGGACGGATGGACGGACAAACACAAAGAGATACAGAGTCAGAGCTTGCTGATATGCTAATGAAATATGGCGACAACTTTCAAAGAAACCGATAAGCCCTCAGTCGGTCGTTCTGGCCCCATATAAATTCATTCAACTTAATTGCATCAAATGCCATTGCCTTTGGCAACAATTAGTTCGCCCGTTCTTTATGAGACACGTGACTTAAAGGATATATATATATTATATATATATAATTAATATGTGTTTATATATATATATACAGTTTATTCAGGAGACAAGATGCAATAGGCCCTATATTTTGAGATAACGAAAATCTTTATCAGCTTAAATTAAGATACGAATATGAGATGAATATGGATTGAACTATTTATAATTATTTAGAATATGAGTTTCAATTCAAGTTAATCCAATTGATAAAAAATATGATTAGTTAAGTGTATCTGTCTTACAGTTGACAAAGCACTGCACTTAAATCAGTCAACGTAGGCCTATCACAGTTTCTTGCGTTCAACTAAGTTGAACTCACACCAGTAAAAGTGCACTCAATCAATTACTAGTTTGATTCTTGCCGGTTCTTGGCGACTTTTGCTGATGTTACCTGACATTTAATGACTCTTGATAACTTTCGCTGACTCGTGCTGACATACTCTGACTTTTCTGACTCTTGTTGACTTCTCTTTGCTCTATTACAGTTTATGACTCTTGCTGATTGAACACGTTGTAGGTCTCTCGTGCGGTTTTAATGGCTCTTCCGACGCTTTGGAATTAAAATTTCTTTCGTTCTGTTAGTTTTTCAGTGTCATTTGGGGCAAAATTTATATAACTCATCTGACTCAGCTTTTTAATCGAGGCAGCTTGACCTTAAACTTCTTTGTCATATTTAAATTCGATCTCACTTTATCCATCATCACAATCGTCATCGTCATCATCATCATCGTCATCATCATCATCGTCATCATCATCATCGTCATCATCATCATCATCATCATCGTCATCATCATCATCAGTAGCAGCAGCATCAACGACAACAACGACATTGTTATCAACATCGATGTAGTTGTTGTTGTTACTATATGCCCAAGCGGCTAGAGAAAAATAGTTGTGAGGAGTATCTTCACCAATCTTCGGGAAATTCTATTGACCCTTTATAGACCAATGCGACTTCCGGTCCTTTGGTTCAACCACATCCGCACTCATTGCTCTCACTCATGGAATTCTTAATAGGCTGCAAGACGAGTCCAATGTAGAGGAGGTGAGGGACAGGTTGATCATCAACGATAATGCTAACATAATAATTTTTATTTTAAAACAGCCATTAATAATGGGTTCACTCTAGCACAAGTTCAGGCATCACACCATTTTGTAAGGTAGGCCTATACATGCCAGTAATAACGCGCAATGAATGCGTAACAAAATAACCCATCTGCCATAATTTTTGCATTTATTTGGATTATGATATACGATATTTTATAACAGCAAAATATTTTAAGCAGTAAATAGGACGACCTACTTTTAAAAGTAACAAGCGAAAATAAAGCACCCTAGCCATTAAACAAAAGATCAGGCTTGACATACTCATTACATTCTTGTTAGACTTCTTTCCTGCCCGCATCATAATTATGTAGCGCAAAATCCAACTTGCCCCCACCTCCTCAATGTTTGTCTTAGCCCTCTAAATTTATTCACGGGTAGACACTCGTGCCTATAGTTCAACTATTTGTTCTAATTATTGCCCTAACCTAACAATTGTGATTTATCAACCGATTGTAATACAAATGACTGTTCCTATTGTTTATACTCCTTTTACTCTCTCACGGTTCCGAAGAATTTGCTTTGTTGTTCCTACTGATTAAGAGGAGGAAGAGAAAAGAGGAGGGAGGAGTAGGAAAATAAGGAGGAGAAGGAGAATCCGTGCGAGGAGGAATTTAGCATCTCATTTGTTCCTCTTATTAGCCGAGACAATCAGTCGGAGACTTTCGTCGCGGTTTGAAGCAAATGCTGACAATCTGTCTCCTTGTGCTTCTCCGTCTATGCCTGCCTTTGCATCTCCTTATCTTTGAATACAATGTATGTCCCTTCTACGAATAATTGTTGATTGTTCAATTATAATGTTCATTATTTATAATGTTTATTATTTATATATATATTTATTATTTATATATATATTTGCTGACTTAGAGCATACAATGCTGAACGAACCAATGAATGAAAGAGTCTCATATTTCATGGCTCATCCTAATACAGCTTCTACAAAATCCCAGACCTTTAAGCCAACACTGCTCAACAGGTTCTGCACTCCGTGTCCATAAACGCCTAATTCTACAGAACACACCCGAACAGTTAACACAGCCGTAGATCGTCGCTATAGGTATCGGCTGTCGACATCGCAATCTCAGACATGAATAAAACGCTTAATTCCTAAATCATCGCAGCCATACTAGCACTCAGACGGACAGACACTCACAGGCGGATGGACAAGGAGATAAAGACAGACACACAAGAGGCATGGACGTGAAAGATAAACGGGTTTCAACGGAGTTCACAAGTGTCCACGGAAGGACAGACAGAGAGACACATAATACGACAAAGGTAAACATAGTAAGTATGAACAAAATTTGAAGCAGAGATATCCAGACCAGCGCAATTCGTTGGCTGGTTGATAGTTTTCCATGCCATTGCATTGAATGTATATATTTTATAGTGGAAATCGGAGTGATCTCTCCCAACGTCTGTGAATTGCATATGCATGAGCTAAATAAACTGATGGAGCAGTCATACTTTAAGCAAATAAATGAACAAGCGAATTGGTGAATGAGTGACCTGATAGGTAGATGGATGGATGGGCAAATGGGTTGGTAAGTGAATGGGATGGGTGGATGGATCAATGGGTGGAAAGATTGGTATAGGTAGATGGGTGGATGGATTAATGACAGTATATATGTTTGGATGCAAGGGTCATCGGTGGAGTATATATATATATATATATAGAAGTTGGTGTGTGGGTCGATGGATGCTCTGGATGGAAGAATTACTGGATGTGTTGATGACTCAGTCAATTGACCAATCCATCAAACAGTTAATGAATCATATCAACCGATGATAGTCATCGATGTTAATCATGTTAAAGTCATGTTTATCGATCGATACCAGGCCATTCGAAGTAATCACCCTGCCATGATATTAAAAGCAACAAACCTGTGCATCCTGTGGGATTGGTTTCGGTCCCTCGTGTCCACGGTCTATCGTAGTGGAACGGCTTACACAGCTGGCAGTCGACGCCCGCAGTGTTGTGCCTACAGTCGCATTGGAGATTCCCGTCCTTTCCCGTCACGCACCGATGCGCATGACCGTTGCACTTGCATCTGCCCCCTATCGCCAGATCAGACAGCGAGTAGTAGACTGCCTCCTTGCTCTGACCCGCATCCGTCCCGTCTCCACTCTGCGCCCTACCGAGTACGATCCTGATATCGGTGGCAGTCACGAAGTCCTGGAGGGATGGACTGTTCTCAAAGTCTTGGGCAGATGGTCGGCCGTCTAGGGTGACGAACGCCACCCTCGAAGTGGCCAAGCTTGTCGTCTGAATCTCGCTACACATAGGTTCCTGTTCATTTGCCTTCGTGATCGCCCCGCGGGGGTTCTTACCGAAGACCTTGCGACACTGACTGGAGTAGTACTGCATCGGTGTCCACGTTCTCCCGTTGTCCGAACTCTTGTGGATAACCATCGACTGATGCGAAGGAGGAGGGGAAGAGCAGAACTGGATGCTCACGTAGGTCACCTCGTACTTCTTTCCCAGACTGGCGGTCAGCGTCACCTGACCTGGGTCAAGGCCGGACACCCAGCAGGTCACGTTGTTGGCGCTATTGAGATCGGTCAGGTAACTGGCAGGGTGGCTGCGCTGTAGTTGACTGGCGTCGCAGGTGAAGCAGTCCCCGGCGGGTGGTGGAGATATCAACCCAGAGGGTGTCGTGTCCCTCGATGTCCGGGTGCCGTAGACACAGTGCCGGCTGGGCGGGCTACCGCAGGTGCTCGAAGCGACGACGTGCCTGGAGAAGGCGGCGTTGATGAAGTCCACCTGACATCGCTTTGGACCTCCGTCTTCGTTCAAACACGGATCCTGGTTGGCCGTGAAGCGATCGATGATCAAAGCGGACCCTGTCTGACACTGAGACCACGTGAGATGCAGCAACAAAATGGCGGTCAACGGTTGCAGGCAATCCATTCTGTGGCGATGTCTCGAATGGGAGGAAAATCTTCACAATCTATTACGAACGTCGCCTTAGCAATCGAACCCAAAGCCAACCCCAAACAGACGAACAGCTAATCAAGAAACTCATTATCCAACCGAGAACGTCATTCGAATTTTAAGAGGCGTAATTTCTCGCAATTATACATCAGGCCGAGCGATAATTAGCTCACATTCAATTAAGATTCGGCTCATCGTGCTATTTGTATAATCTTACGGTTGAGCATTCTTCAATGAGAATAAAAGAAGACCGAATGGGGATTGACGCCATCATAAACTCACATTGCAATTATTGGCAAGTAGGTCTATGAGCTAAATCGTTCCGCACGTTGTTCGAGTGTGCTGCCACTCTGCGACTTATTGCAGCCGTATCGCAGAGACGGAGAGTAGTTTCGCGGTGGTTGTTGTAGAGATTCGAGTGTTCTCCAGAGCACAGCGCACCTCACGGTCTCCAGTAATCAGAGTGCTTGCTCCATGGTGCGTGCATGGGAGCCGCTGCTGGCGATAGGGGTGTCTTCAGGCCCGCCCACCACATTCCTCTCCTCCTTCTCCTCCTTATTCCTCTCCTCCTTCTTCTCCTCATTCTCCTCCCTTGCCAGTCGTCTTCCCTGTCCCTTTCTTCCTCCTGCCATTGGTATCGCAGACGCTGTGGCCTGTCTCAGAGCGCGTGGCACTTTGCCTCCGGCTGCAGCGGCCCAAGTGAGATAAGCATCTCTGAGCGAGTGAATTAGGCGAGAGACGAATCAACGATCGACATCTGGCTTTATGGAGAAGAAGAGGAAGACGAAGGAGAGGACGGGTCCTCTATAGATCCAAATATCCACCTACGGACAACTCTGCCCCCAAAGGACGAAGTTATAATCAGTTTTATTCAGTTATTTTCAGCTATACAGAGTTATCATCATGACGGTGAGGATGACGACAATGAAGATGATGAAAAAGAGATGATGATGATGGTGGTGGTGGTGATGATGATGATGATGATGATGATGATGATAACAATAATTCAATGCAAACGTACTATTATGCATACATTACCACACGTTCATTTAGAAATATGGTAATCGCTTGAAAGTCTTTTTCGCCAAAGCCAGCGAAAAGACTCCGCCTCAGTTCCAAAGGTTTTCAGATAAGGCTGAGTTCTGACCTCTTGTAGGGAAACAGAGACATTTACAGACAGAGACACTCACGTACGTACGTGCATACATACATGAATACATGCGAGTACATGCTTATATGTTCATACATATGATGATAAGTGCATACGCACCTACTTACCAACCTACACGAATACACATGTACAATATTATAAATGCAATACATGCGTGAGTACATACTTACGTAAATTACGTAATCAAATGCACACGCACAGACAGGCATACTTAAATACCGAGCCATTTATTGAAACCTAGCATAGGCCTTGGGGCACTGGCTCCCCATCTTCAGCGCCTTCATCTGAGCTCAGCTGCTCTATACCATCGATTTTCCTAGTGGACACAACCCTATAAGAGGTGGAACAGAATTGGCGAGGTAATCCAAGGTGCCGTTTGTAGTTATCTCGCGATGAGCCACAATAAAAGCCTAGTTTCATGATTGGCTGAGATTGAGAAGGACAGTTCTACCGCTCGAAGAAACTCAAGTGGGCTTGGAGGCGAGCCATAAACCTCGTCTCGTGAGGCCGTTAATGCTTTTCATCGCACGCGCGATCAGACTAATGTCTTCTGGAAGCGAAAGATTGTTGTGGCTGGAAGGATCATTTTCATCACCAACAACGATCCGGGTAATGTCTGCCAGAAACAGATTCTATTGTGGCTTAAATGAGTCACTTTGCCTTGTGTAAGGAACAGGTTCTGCGGCGCACCACAGTAATTTGTTTTATTGAATCTGTAAGCGGCAATGGTGTTTACACAAGGTTACTCCGATTGTCTCTAAAGGTACTTTTCTCTAAGACCGAACAGATTTATGATGTGCGAGTAATTCTGAAGTCCTCTGCCCGTATAGTCTATATAGTCTATTAAATCACAGCAGACGTTTATTTGCTCTTGGAGACGGCGCATTCTTATAAACAATTTATGCGAATAACAGATACTAATGCTGTGAAAATGACACACGTGTCTGGTACGCAAGTTGTCAATGAGGCCTGCTATGTATGCCAGTCGCGGCACGATACATTGTGGTCTAGCTATCTAGAGAACATTGAGATAATTCATTTTTATAAGTTTATGTATACGCATTACGCAAGCATGCGAGCAATACTGTGAATACGCCGGTACTCGCGGATATACCTGTACCTGTAGGAACCGAAAATTGTGGGGTTCAATTGATACTAAGTGTTGCCATTTCAAAGACTTGCTTACTTGATCTGAGTGATAGTATACTGTCTAAAATGAATGTACAATTCTTATGCCTGTGTTTACCTATGTCCGTACGCCGATAGGGGAACTTGGCAGTGGTGAATCGATGAGACTTGTTTTTGTCATGGTTTTACATATATATAGGCTATCTGATCTAAGTCTCAGATCAGAGGTCACATGATTTACTGAACTAGCATGGCAATCGAGCAGTCGTTCTTTGTGTATAATAGATTGATGCAGTATATAGAGATATAGGCATACTTTGAAACTTTGAAGTCTGTCTTCCCTTTTGCTCCCATAGGTGCATTAACATTGACATAGCGACTATTGAGTGACTTTCAAAAGCCCTATGGGACAAGGGCATCAATTATTTCTGAAGAGTCTTGTCTTAAAGTTTTTCCAGGAATGTCTGTTTATCAACTGGAGTCTTTTCGTGTTCATGCCGAATACACTGTCAGACAGAGTGGCCTTCGTCATACATAATCTGTCGAGCTGGCCACACGAGTTTCTGCAGTTAGTAGACATTCGTGTTTTCATGTGCGTTGGATTAGCCGAAGTGAAATAATGGATGGAGATAAATAAAGAGGGAGCCGCATATAGCCGGACAAGTGGAGGACGATAGAAACCTATTACACAAGAGCTATCTCCTCTTAAAAGTTAGATCAGGTATAGGTAGACACCACTGTGCTTAGACTTACATTTTGCCTGCAATTAGACAGCTGATGTGGCCTGTTAGACGCCAACAAGAGTCCAACATGGCTTGAATTCGGATTGATTATTATTGCTACGTGAATCAATGGACCTTAGGCCGTATCTAATCAGTAGACCTAGCCTAAAGATAACGTTTTTTTGACTTTGTTTAGCAGACATTGTCGGGCACACTTTAATTAAAATAATATTACTGAGGTACTGCGTGTGTTGCCTAAAATGCGGAGTAACGAAAAACTTGATTACTTAATGGATAATGTAATTTAATGTAATGTAATGGTAAACTCATATAGCACCCCTCGAGAGCAGGTTTGCAGTATTGAACGGTTGTTTCTAATTGAGAGTTTTATGTGATCTAGAAAGAGAGAAGGGAATACATTTCGATTGCTATAGGTCAACTAGAAAATGCAGAGCCGGATTAAGGCTCAATGGGGCCATAAGCCCGCATTAGATGTGCTAATGTAGGCGAGTGACAATGTAACAAGTAGCACACAGAGCTTGCATGAAGGCAACACAACTGTCGACTGTTTGATAGTTGTCACAACTAGCAGCATGTTGCAATAGTATACGAAATATTACGAAAGAAATGCTTCAAGCAGTAATTACTGCTCGAGTTGACCATTGTTGTTCCTTTCTTGCTGGCCTTCCTCTTGGGGTTCTGGGGCGGTTGGATCGGGTCCTGCTCATGTGCGGTTTCCTAATTCTCCCCTATTTCTGCAAACATGCGTGATGTTTTGAAATTGGCTGCCGCTGTTGCAGCGAATTACTTACCGCACTGCTGCCATCTTTTTGCGTTGTATTCTTGGCTGTGCTCCATCTTAGGGCCCCACTTGTGTGATCTTTGCCGCCCAGTCTGATGTTGCAGCGTGCTCGCCTGAATGATCACTCATTCTCCGCCCATTGCTTGTGGCACAATCGTAAAGTTTTACAAGTTCCTAAAGTCTTTTTTCTTTAGTCGTGGATGGACTGGGCTCAATGAGCGAATAAATTAATGAGACAATCAATCCTGCTCAACACGTGCAGTTAGGATGTAAATAAAATGAGCATGCGAAAGGCAAATCTTGAGTTGGTCCAGTTTTACATCTAGATTTTGCTTGAACCTGAAAGAGCCCTATAGGTCGTTGGAAGCACGGGAAAGTTTTTGCAACCATGTGGATTTGTGATACAGTCGGATGTGCGCATTTCTTCAGCTGTCTTGATCAGTCCTTACTTATATAAAAAAGTCCTCTGGAAAGTCCTCTGGAAAGTCCTTCCATTCAGATCAGGTCGTGCAATTCAGCATAAGAACACGCAGACGGTTGGATTGGTCTACCGCCACACAGATACTATTTTCTCACACGGTATACAATAAAGAGGCTTATTCACGAAAGAGCTTTCTTTCAAGTTCCTCCTAGCAAGAATATAACCCATTTAACATTTTCACGGTATTTTTTTAAAATAGATTTGACGACGTTTATGAATGGCGTCATCACAAAACACAGTATTGACTAGAGTCACTAATCATATGTTCAGAAGTCCAAGACAGGTATTCTGGTACCCAGTCATCCAGAAACACACCAATGAAGTGACGATAGACTAGTTTTCCATAGCCTCAGGTCCTCAGTACGGTGTGAAAGACTAGAGACAGGAAGGGATGGAGTTAACTTGTCCATGAAGCGACCAACCCTCGGATCGAGGATGGTTAAGACAAGACAAGACAAGACGGGTCCTCAGGCGGCCGCGAGTTTGCCGGTCCAATTCGTGAATCACCACAACAGCAACTGAAAGAACAAAAACATGGTTTATGTCAGAGTAGAGGTCCATCGCTCATCAACTCTCTCGATGCTTTCTCATTCAAACAGATTCACAGCGTAACGCTCAAAATTTAAATAACAATGCAAAACAACAAGAAGCCGTCAACTTACATTATAAAAAAGGAATGACGTTAAAACCGTGATTGTCGTATATATATATATATATATATTGAATATATCCGACGATCTGTGTCTTCGACCATGTTTTCGACCATGGTTCACGCCTTCATCTGCTCCCGCATTGACTAATGTAACTCATTACTCATCGGCCTACCAAAACTCCGCCCCACTCCGCTCCAGTCTGTACTCAATGCAGCTGCTCGTTTGATCGCCGGTCTTCCACGTTTCTCACATATTTCTACTTTCATGACTCAACATCTTCATTGGCTTCCCTTGACTGATAGGATTCATTTTCAAAGTTCTCTTTCTTACATTCAAAGCGTTGATGGTTCAAGCTCCACTCCATCTATGTGAACTTATCAGGAAACCTATCTCAGCTAAAACCGGACGTCCTCTCTTAAGACTTTTCTTTTTTCTAGGGTTTTTTCGCACTGGGATCGCCTTGACTAGGTTGTACTGTGAGAGGCACTTTATAAAGCCATAAATAGAATAGAATAGAATAGAATATATATATATATTATGATCGATTTGTGATAAGATTGTGGTTTTAATGGTGGCTGGATTGATGAAACGAATTGTTTGGCTAGAAGCTGGATTGTACCATTCTTCTCATTCGTCCAGCTTGATTCTTTATATATCAATCCGGCTCCTAGTTTTCCATATTCTTTTCATCAATTAGTCCAGTTTCTTGTTAATTTAATGTCGGAGTATAGATTCTTCGGACTATCGAACCATCGGATTATCGAGCGGACATCGATTGTCCAATTTGTCTTCCGTGTCTTTGTCGTGTGTAGTGCAATAGAACTAGTATATATATATATATTATATATATATTATGTATAATATATATATAATATATATACATATTATAAAAGGCCTACCTATTATATAATATATATATATATATATAATATGATATAGTTCTATTGCACTACACAACACATTGACACGGAAGACAAACTTTAAATCGCCGCAATTTATCGTAGCTGATTTTTATAAAATTAATTTTATTATCTTGTCCAGGCTTGGGCGACTAGTGACTTTTACTCTTGTTGATTTATAACGTGGATGACATATTTCTCTATGTTTCAGTGTTATTTGCAAACTGGACGTAGGCTTATAACGTAGTCCAATGATTGCCTTGCATGGTTGCCTACAGTTAAATTCGACTCATGTGATAACTTGTCAGCATTAGTTCATATGGTACTTGTAATAATACCGAGGTTTGTCAGTTTTGAATTAAACGAATATTGTTATTAATATTTTAAACCAGAAGTAAGCTTACTTCTAATAATAAGACCTGAGGCTCTTAAAGCGATTTCGAAGATTGTGCGGTCTTGAAAGGCCGATCGATCACTCGACAATTTCTGGCTTTATTAGGTATTATATTTGTTCAAATTTTTCTGACTCGCAATTTTAATTGCGAATTACAATTACGTTCGACTAAAGTAACTAATCTGTTAGTCAATTTGGATTTATGCGATCACTTACAACAGTTAAATCAATTAATCACTGTTAGTAGCTTTCTCCACAACTGCTATAGGCCAACTGGTATTCGATTTGGAAGTGTGTGATGTCCTGCGTTGAACACCAATTTTGTCTAGAGGCTCAGTACTCTGCCAGTGCCAGTCCCAAGCCTGGACAAAGGAGGAGGCCGACGCTGATGGGTCGCTGTAACCACACCGCGTCGTTAAACTGCAACTACGGGAGGAGGATGAACTCCATGCACGGCAATTATGAATGTGCAACATGGTGGTCTGTCTATCAGTAACACGGTTAGTCAATGACTAAGAGAGCTTGGCGGTTCGTATCCATACAGCGAATCAGGGTAGTTTGTATGTGCATAAGGTGTCTTTATCACCAAGTAATAATCATAGTGAGACCTGCGTAAACTGCCATGCATTGTCTTTGTGTCCACATCGTAAGAATTTGTCAATGGCCCAATCGTCAGCAGTGCCACCATCCCAATACTTTCTTCTGTCATAACTTTCTCCGTCCGTTACGCTAACCAACTTCAACATATCCAAGGAGACACGGCAACACAATCTCCGTGTCTCTTCCAACAGAGCGTGTATAGGCCTACTCGGTAGTTTGACCTTTCACAGAGTCAAAGCCAATCAGCTCTTCTGTTATTTCTAAAGTTGCTGATATTCTTCGAACAAACACCAACAGCTGAGCAGTGGATGTGATATCAGTTGACTCATCTGAGTCATCTGCCGCCACAGAATACTAGGAAAAGTTTGTTGCCATTTCTGCAAGCTGCCTAGTTACGTCTCTGGACAGACAGGGGCGACAATCCCCCTCTGAGTGAGAGGCAAACTTCTGATTCTAAGTGCAAGGAAGGTAAGACACTCCCCCTAAGACGCAAAAAATGTCCCCCCCCCCTAGCTGAAATTGGAGGCATATGTTGGGATTTGTAGGCATGTAGGCATTTGTCTGCAGATATTTTGATTTTGTATTCATCAGTTGTCATTGTTCTAAGCCTCTCTAGGGTATTGCACTGAGCAGTCTGGTGCTCGTAACTGCTGTGACCTTTGTCTCCCTTTGTCGCCCGAAGCAATGCACTAATTGAGATTGTGCTTAATGCGAGATCCTGTTTCGAAGCCCTTTCTCTCGCTAGGAGTCATTGTCTAGATTGGGGTCATTGCCAAGTTCCAACATATCTTACGGTTTATAATAATATTATGTGACACATGTAGCATGTGGTGTTTGCAAATAAGTTACAGGTGTTGAAGATGGCGTGCAAGCTACCCAACACGTAGCTTCAAAAGACGACATCCGCCTCGTGTGAGTGTCGACTAATCTGCTAACAAACCATGCTTTATCGCATATCGTAGTGCAGAATGGGAAGATATCTCGCCTGTTGACAGCAATATTTCTGACATCGACCAGCCTGCTAATGCATCGCTTAAGCTGCCATACACAAACACGGCGGCCATAACTCCGAGCAAAATGGGCAACTACTATCACGATGGGTAAAAACGATCATGTGATCATCTGGCGAATTAATAACGACCGTAAAGTTCTGAAATGTTCGGTATACTCTTAATTTGTTTCCGGATCAAAGCGTTGGCAGATTTTCTGCTGCTATCTTGATAGTGTGTTGATGTTATACAAGAATGTTCAACGCCTTGACTCGACAAAAACTCCACCCGATGACAACACTATGCACCTCGTAACCTATCCGTCTACATTAACTCCTATAGCTGGTAACAGTGCCTTAAAATGTAATGGTTCACGTAATGTTTACGTCAATGGTTTACGTCACCGTGTGGCACGGTGACCGATCGGTTAGAGCGGTCAACCCATAGCGTTCAGTGTGCGCTGAGCGAGCGGAACGAGTTCGACCCTCGCCCAAGGAGTAACTGAGTAGGGACCTTGAGCAAATCCTTTGCATACAATTGTTCTGCAGTACAACTGCACGTCGAGACGTGTGTATGCACTTCTGAGCAAAAGGCGTTGGAAGAAGGGCGGTATCAAATTAAAAAATAAACAAATAAATAAGGCCGCGCTCAAAAGATCTCGATCGAAGTTAAACAATTTCGAAGCATTATTTTCATCGATCCAACTTTCATTTAAGCAAAATTATTTGCATCAATCCAGCTTCTGTTTAAACAGCCTTCTTTTCATCCCGCTTTCGTTAATGCGGTATTATCTCATCAATCCAGCTTCTCTTAAGCAATATTATTTTCATCAATCCAGCATCTGCTTAGGCCTAAACATGCATTCTTTTAATCAATCCAGCTTTCATTTATGCATTGTTCTAGTCATCAATCCAGCTTCCATTTATGCATTATTCTTTTCATCAATCCAGTTTCCACATCGGGTGTCTGGTGTTTGGCGATCAACCAAGGACCAATGTACATTGGCGATCTTTTGTGCGCGATCTTATTGATGGCTACAGTACCTAATGTAATGTAATTTAGTGTAATGTAATGGAACATTCATATGGCGCCGATCAATTGAGCAGCAGTTTATATGGCCACATAAATAAATCCACCTTTGGGTAGCCTCTATACTGATATAGATTAACTTAGTGTCTTAGTGCTTCTGCTGATATAATCAGAGTTTGAATTGTCAGTGTGGAACTGCACTTACTACTGCACTGTAGGTTAAAATTTATAACATGTATGAATGTCCCGACCAGAATTTCTTACGTAACCAAAACCCATAATTAGTCTTATAGGTATGAAATCATATAGGGTGCATGTGGACGTAGCCTACGTTTAGGGCATACTCGATCTCTATCTGTGTAAAAAATAGAACAAAAAGAATAAGTATTAGAAATCGCTTTGAGTTTTATTTTCAGAAGATTTATAGCTTTAGGAAGACAGCATTGACTTATAAAACACTGAATTGGTAATGTGGTATGAATAAAAACCTATGAAAATAAAAGCAATAGTTTTCGTTATTTAATTATGCAAATGAGATAAAACGAACCACTGAAAGGCATCTTTGCCAGGGTTTCATTTAACCATAAAGATTATTCTGAAGGATTAGCTGCATGAGTTGAAACATGAATTCGGAGGTTGAACCTTCCAACCCACTATAGACATTTCAATCCGTGTATAATTTCGATATATTCTTAAATAGATTGAACATCAGCAACTTTTCAGAACAACCACTCTTTTACACTTAATGTAGTGTGCTGAAATCTTTTATTACTGATTTCGGTCTATTTATTATGAATCATGTTAAAGACTCTATTTGGCTCTTCTTTACGCCGTCTATTCGTACCTCTTGTTAAAAGACTATATCGCGAAAGAAAATTATAGAAAGTCGAAAATCAAAAATCCTAAACAATGTAATATAGGCGCAGAGGCCGATGGAAGAACAAAGGCGTTATACAACGTAGTCATACAAAGTAGAGTGAAATAAGGAATACGTCATATGTATCGCTAGATAATCTATGCCAAAATTTAAAATGATTAAGTTCTAAGAGCACTATAAACCATTGGGTATCCATTCCTATCCGCCGAACTCGATAATCTGCATTATACTGCAACCAGCGAAACAGCGATAAACCACCAGTTAGTAGGCCTATACATGTACTTACTCTGATAAGTACAGGTTCTATCGACAGTGACGTTTCTGGCTTAATGTCATTGACCCCACTGACAGACAGTTTAAATTTAATGGAAAAAATCTAACTTAGGCCAACACAAACAGGTAAAATCTAACAGTTGATGAATGATCAATCAATGAATGAATCAAATATGTTTTTATTGATCCCCTTAGTATTGTAACCGTTATTGCATAACAAAAAGCTATAAAAAATATTTTAGCAATAACATAATATTCTAAGGGAAGGGACAATGGGGAAAAAGAAGGACCCTAAGCGACCCAATGATCCCGCTAGCCAGGCCTACCCTTCCAATGAAATATTAGTCAGCAGTAGGTCAAGTTGATAGAGCGGTCTAGGCCTAAACAGTAAACATCCGTGTTGTTGCTCAAGCCGTTAAGGTGCGTAGGTAGCATGAGTAGTACACATACAAATATAGTCAGAAAATTAGCAATGCTATTTTGAAGGGTTGTATTTTAGTTATTTGCTCAGTTACGGTTGCTCAAGAAACGAGCACTCCGTAATTGCTGCCTTCATTGTGTCCTCCACAGTAGGAATCTGGAAGTCGTTGATAGATTCATGACGTTGTTTAACTTCGTCTGATTTTTTCTGCCAGGTAGGTGCTTCTTTCAAAACATCTCGTACGGTTCCCTTATCAGCAAGTTCTTTACAGTATGTCCCACAGTGTTTGGCATCGCAAAGGCGCCGTTCAAAATCTGCTTCGCGGCGTTCTAGTTCGACAGACTGTTTTTGTAAGTGTTCGATACAACTTCGATGGCGCTTGATCTCTTTCTGAATAAGGGCAATGTAGCTTTTTGTGTCTTCCTCTGCAACATTCACAACCTCAGCTTGTTTTCTTAGCTCTTCGCGGTGTTTACCAACAACAGTTTTGACCATTGAATATTCGTCATGTTCCTTGTGGTCTTTCAAGCAAATCGCGCATAATATCTCTCCACAGCCGTTGCAGTACATATCTATAGGCCTTTTGTGTTGTTTGCAGGATTCTGTCTGGCTCCTGTATCGATGGTAATTCTGTAGAATGTGCAACTCATGATTCTGTCGTTCGTGAAAAACTCTGCATTCTCCGCAGAGTTTTTCTTGACATTCTTCGCAGAATAAAGTCGCCTCTGGTACTTCAAAATTGCTCTGTGAAGGTTTGTTTTCACACAGGTCACACAATGAACGATTGGAACCAATAGAAAAATCCACAACTCTTTCTATAAATACGTTCTTTGTTAAACCTTCGCAACCGTTATCTGGAAGGAGAGACTCTTGTTCGCACATCGGACAAGTTACAAGAGGTTTGTCGTCACACACTCGTTGAATGCATTTTAAGCAGAACGTATGAACACAAGGAAGATTTCTGGGATCGACGAACCTTTCGTTGCAAATGGTACAATGCACTAAATCTGCGAATTTGTGTTGTTTCGCTAAAGTCGTCCTTTTCACCTGTTAAATTGTTGAAAACTGCATATGAAGCGACACACTTCGTAACACGTGCAGCACATTCTTAAGGTTTGTGATAAAAATTATCGGTTGAAAGTACTGTTGATATGATGTTCCATACTAATCGACGCTAATGTCTTACATATAGGTCTATTTCACGCAATAACTGTGGTTTTACCATTTTTTATTATTTCCTCCATACGCGATGCTAAAGCCAAATCATTATATCTATATTTAATCCTTGCAAACGCCTGCCTGTCAGTTCTTGGATGGGCTGAGAACTGAACTGAGTTCATACCTTTTATAAGTTGTTTATTTTATAAAATTTTATAGTTATGCATATAAAACTTTTCACGAACACAATAAAGTTACGTTCAAAACGATGGTTTTAGGCAATAGGGGTCTAAGTGAAAATACAAAGACTGAAAACGATGGCTTTGAGCATAAAGTGAAAACGCATAGATTAAAAAATATCAGTAGGACCTATATTCAGAGGCGTCTACGCCATAGAAACTTTGGGGCAAATTCTCCATCCAAATGTAAGGGGGGGGGAAGACGTCACTGCGAAATTAGGGGAAATTAATTTTTTTCAAGTATTGTGCCATTAAAAATCTTTTTATTATTTGCAGCTGAACAATTCTGTTCTATTCTACAGTGTCAGAGAAATTAGCTTAGTTCAATCTATTATTCATCCTTGAATAATATTTGTCCATTTGTCAGTCAAAATTGGGAGGAAGTTGCACCAATGACCTAGAGGGATTAAGTTGCTCCAGTGACTTAGGAGGGATAGACGCCTCTGTCTATATTCACTGCAGTGATTAAACCAGCGTCCCTAAGGGATCACCATTAGGCCTATAAGTATAGTAGATAATCCTGTTACTCGAAGCAGCTAAATTTTATAATGAGGTTTTTATATTCGCAAATGTTACTTGAATTATAAAAATTATTAACCTTTGAAGCGTCTGCCGATTTCACTAAGCTTTCTTCTGAATGACATGTGAAAGTCTGTACTTTTTGTTCCGTCTGCAATAAAAAAAATAGTGGAGATCGTCATACAGATCGGCTATCGGTTCATATAAAAAAACGACGTGATGCGTTTAATGCAGAACAATAGAAACGAGCGGTCATGTTGACCTCAAACTTGCAGTTACTGTCTCTACAGAAACATGGACATTAACTTAGCTTACTATGCGAATAATTGTGTTGGAAGTGTTCTAGTCAATCCCTTTATAGGACATGAGAAATTAGATGTTATGCACAATGACCTTTGGTTCAAAATTGACAGAGATTTTTCCTTTAGCAACTTTATTACGTTACGTAATAATTGCCTTTCACGTATTAGTTTGTAGATTGTTAATTTTACTTATATTAATTCAGAAACATTTCTGACGTCATACATTCAGCACGAGTACAAACGGAACCTCATAAAAACAGAAGCCTAAATTAGGTTTCGCCCCGATTTTTATTTTAAAATCGGTTTCATAGTAATTATAAGACCAATAACTTAATTTCAAAGTCCATGTTATTCATTTCAAAACATATTAGAAAAATGTGTATAATATGAAAATGTTTTTCATGACAAAGCGATGGTATCAGTCCAAACAGGTTAACCTGGGTATAATAGAGTAGTGAGAACCCAGAGTATCAGCAACAAACATAAGCTATCATCAAATATCATCGTTAGTAATCGTCAGGTGACAGTACCACAGTTGCTCAGCAAGTTCCCACACTCTATTCATCCTCATCTTTGCAAATTAAGAAAATAAAGTTGATTCAGAATGCCAGAAGTAAGATTGCACTAATAATAATAATAATAAAGCTAATAACAATAATAATAATAATAATATTAATAATAAAAATGTCCGATTATGCAAAAAAATAATGATTAACAGTATAGTCACAATCAAGGTGACCTTGAGATACTCAGTTAATATAATTATTTTAAATAACCATTCCCAGCAATAGATTTGGTTACACCAAGAGACATAATGTCAATAGTGTTTGTTTTCTAGGTGTTTCTTCTTTGTACATGTACATTTCAATAAGCCGTCTAATGACTCCGTGCTACATCTAAATCTGTGACCAAATTATCAATCGAATTTGTCATAATTGGAACCAAGTCCAGCAGTTAATCGTTCATCATTTGAACCTATATCCTGTGATTTACAATATAATACATTTCCCTATGTAGAGAACTGAAGGAGACAAGGTATAAAGTTTACGCAAATATTTTGACCTCATGATAAACTGTTTTTTAAATTGCATCGTTCCATAGATAAACTGTATTTCAATGAGAATAACCTATAGATGGATGAACGGCTTAAGTGGCTAAACTTGACTGCATCTAAAATTAGACCTACAACTCGTGTTTTCTTCCAAATTAACATCCATTAATTTTCACAGACATTATTTTATTTGGCTAGGCCAACGTTTCAAACACATTTTAACCACAACTAAGGAAACTGCAACACAGTTTTGTATTGTTAATGATCTTTGGCGTTATAATATGAACATGTGTCCAGTGTGCATGAACTTACCAAGGACTGGCTTGTACAGATTTTAATTCGTTTCCCACTTATTTGTGACTCGCTTTCACCAGCTGATCGTTTTCGTGTTGCTTGAATGCTTGGTAATTCATCAAAGTCGAATTGATCTAAAATCGTTTGGTAGGTCTACAGTATTTTCTTCACATAATTATGTGTTAAAAAACATGAACTTGCATTGTTCTTACATTAATAAGAAACACGTCGAAGAATAAAACCACGAGACCGAGTACGTTGAAACTAACTCCACAATAAATGCGCATGTAATAATTATATCAAGAATGAAAATGTACAACTGCGTCAGAGGTTGATTTAGGGCTCACTCTTGAACAAGAACTCACCTTTGCTCAACATGTCAATAATGTCTCTCGTAGTTGCTTTTACCAGATTCGCCAATTGCGAGTAATATCTCGCTCTCTTACCCTCAGCGCCGCAGCTACTTTGGTTTATGCCTTTGTTACCAGTCGCCTCGACTATTGCTCCTCAATATATGCTGGCCTCCCTCAAGTTCGGATTGGGCGTTTGGAGCGGGTTTCGCGTGCGGCTGCGTGACTGATTTGTGGGATTACCAGAACAGATCAGGTATCCGAGTACATACGGGATGTCCTACACTGGTTGCCTCTACCCTAGCGCATCTTATTAAAGATATCTGAATTAGTTTGGTGCTGCCTTGGCGGTACTCACCTGCTTATTTGCAAGAGCTATGTCGCCCTATCACTGCCAGTAGTGGTCGACGACCACTTCGCTCTGCATTTCATGACGACCTGATCGTCCCTTTTGCACGCACTTCCATAATGCAGAATCGGGCTTTCTCGGTCGTGATACCTACAATCTGGAATGGACTTCCCATAGAGCTCCGTCTCCTACCTAAGAACTCCCCAGCTTCATTTTACGCCCCTCTTAAAACTGTCCTTTTCAGCCGAGGATTAGGCCGGGAGCGCCTCTGAGTAGATATCTTGAAGGGGCGCTATATCAAGTATTTTTGATTGATTGATTGGTTAGTGTTAAAAAATATAGGCAGTGAAATAGCATATAAATTATCCTAATTATTTGCATGAAATGGTATCTACAAAGTGTGCCTAGTAAGAGCAAATAAACTAAGTTGAATTGCCCACGAGTGTGAAGCCTGATTCTTAGAAGTTTGCGCTTTCCACTAAATATTATTATGGGGTAGAGGCAGAAGTAAGGCTTGAGTCCCCATGACATTAACGGCGGCTAAGTAAGGGTTTTTTGCAGAAAATAATCACATCTTTTAAGTTGTAACTGCATTGTCTGGGCCATTGATAGCTTAGCATTACATAGCACTTCCTATGCATGTCTCCACTCTACTCATCCTTGTCTATCGCCAGTCTTTTTGTCTCATATCGTGACATAAACCCTGTAAATTGCTTGCTAATTTATGTAATTTCTATTCTTAAAGACATTTGACTTCATTTTTGTTAGCATATTCGCCTATTATCAATCTATTTGATACGGTGCCATACAAATGCCTAATTACAGGTTACATTTGCACACTAAAAATGCAGTGTTAACACAGCAGGATTAGCCTTTAACTGGCCAGGAATGCACGCTTACCGTCTGGTCCTTTAATAATTTTTCTCAGTTGTGCTGCGATATTGAGAAACACTCCTGTCTTTCCGATTTGAGGCTCGCCTACTAGAAGCAACCGATTGTGATGGCAGTTTGGTTCATTGTCGGCTTCCAACTTAGCGCTTTTGAGAAACGACACACTTTTCTGAAGATTTGCTTCTAGTGTTTTCATAACTTTAGATGCAACGATGACATATGGAACATCGGAGTAACTGGACTTCACTTGGTAGCGACAAATTCGTCCAACTTCTTGGATGAGAGTAGGAAGGTTAGGTTTGTTTGGTCGCCTTGCTCGTAAGTCCATTACATTCAACGAAGGTGGGAACGTATCTCCCATTCGACCCATTTCGACCACTATAACGATGCATGGTAATCGATCCAAATCAGAGAATGTATTCAACGAGTGATGAGGATGGCCACAATTCTTACATTCCAACTCATTATCTTTCGGCTCGTAGCTTATGCAGCCACATCGTTCAAGTGATTTCTTAGTATAAGTCGCGCAGTGTTTAGGCTGTAGAATCCGCCATATGCGACTGCTTGGTCCGTTGATCTCATGATCTGATAATTTGAAACGTTGAAAATATCTAATTATTTCAAAGAAACAATCGTCAGTATTATTCGCAACTTTTCTTGCAAGTGTCAATGTGGCATAGATGCTGTTGGCCGTCTCAGTGCAGCTTGCTCTGATGATCTTCATATGCCCATTCAGACCACTTTGTTCTTGTTTATTTTCTTCTTCTTCCTCTTCCTCTTTTTTTACTTTTTCAATCAGATCGTTTACGATTCGAAATGTTTCGTTTCTGCAAAGAACAGTCATCTTCCTTGTGTTGAAAACATCTTTTAACATTTCTGTGTTATTCATAAGAGCCTGCATGTGTCGTTTAATAGCATTTTCCACCGTTACCATGTTACTTTTGAAGGATTCGAGGTTAGCGTGCATTAGATATATAATTAGAACTTCATAAAATTCGTCAATATTATTCTGTCGCATGGATTTCTGCCGCTGTAGTTTTTTGCAGACTGCGTGCAATTTTTCCCAGGATTTATCTTCATTAAATTTCACAACTTTTGAAAAGCACGATGATTCAATTGGCCTAACAGAATTCTCAGAGTCTTCTAACATCGATTCTAATGTTTCAAGTTTGCTCTTTCTGTGGCTGAGGTACTCTTTCCATAATTTCATCGGATTGCTAATGAAGCTCTTGAATGAGTTTTCTTTGGCAGTTGCCTTTCTCATGCACTCAAGCAAAACTATATAGTACGCATATTCTGCTGCTAACAGGAGATCGGCGGGGCTTTGTCGGAATTGGAGAGCCAATTCCTCAAAGTTCTTATCCAATCGAATAAGTTGTTCCTTCGAATCAAAGTTGCGAATTGAGTTGTAGTAAAAATTAAGTGATAGATATTGTGCACCGCTTTCCATATCTTCTCGACTCCTATAGCTGTCAATGAGGAATTGGTAAGTCATTGACGAATTCAATGTCGAGGTATCAGTCGTCGCAGGCCCGAGATCCAATTTAGATTTGACGTATTCGTATTTTAAACGACTTATCGGACCATTTTCTTGAAAAACTTCCAATTCTAAGACATCTTCTCCACTATTCATGAGAACTTTGAAAAAGCACGAAGATGACAGGTTTTTGCCAGACATATTCTTTGTGGGCATGAATCCGATTTCATATTTCCTCGTTTTATCTTTCGACGGAATGACTACTAGTGTTTTGCTTTCGTTAAGATTTGTTATCCTAACAATATTGCTTTTTCCCTGTAAAAGAAATGGAGTGGCATCGGTTTCACTTGTTGTTCCAACCACGGAGTAAAGTCCACTTTCGCTTGAGCCATCTTTTATTGAGAGCCATATCTGCTTTTCTCTTTTTTTTGAAAACCTCTGTGGCACTCGCAATGTGATAACCAGCCCTTCTTCAAAGCGATTCTCATAGCACTCGCTCCAGTTGAATAAGTGTAACTCCTTTACAGGTCCAACTTCCTTGAAAATGTCCTTTTGCGTTCCTACTTCAATGATCTTGTTTTTTCTTAATTTGTCTTTTAATTGTACCACAACGATTTGTCCATCTTCCTGTTTTTCAGCTACGCTGATACGAGGTATTCTAGAAAAGGCATTGTCTCTGAAAAAGATCCCAGGAGTCGCTGTCACTAATATAACGATAACATTGGGATGTTGCTCATGGTTCCACATGTTAATCAATTCACGCCCTCGACCACCATTTGAAGCTCCGAAATGTGCTTCATCAGCAACTATAACAAAGAGTTTATTCGGATTTTTTTCAACAATCTCCTTTAGGGCTTTGTCCGTTTTCTTCTTCGTAACTCTGTATGTTTTTACGTGCTTTTTGGCTAGATACTTAAGAGCCCTACTGTTTCCGTAAACATTCGAAGGCAAGCACTCAGCATCTCTATCTAACAATCTTCGTCGCGTCTGTTCTTGTAGCATCTTGGATCCAGCCGTATAAATCCGAAAGTCAAAGTCATTAAAATCTTCCAACTTTCTACCTCCATGGTAATGACTGAAAATAAATCTAAGTCTCTTGATTAGGAGGGAAGCCACTTGTTCTTGTGAGGGATAATAGCAAAGCCTTTGGATTTCGACGCTATTAACACGTCTCTGAAGCTGTGTCTTAGATAATGTAAATAAACGGTCGTCCTCACACGGACTTGATTCGTCAGTATCCTCGGTTGAGAGATCGTCATCATCTTCATCTGAATACCATATTTAAAAGTAAGAATTAGATATTGAGGAGAATCATAAAAGTGTGCAAGTTTAAATATTAAACGTTAGTGCGAGTTGGGATATCAATCGTTAAACCAAAGGAAGGCACGGCTCTACCTGGTATAGGTGCAAGTCAGAGGTGCGTAGAGGAAAGCTTGTTCAGCGGCGCGGAAGAAGCGCAAGTCGGGGTATTTAGGGTGGGGCTACAGAGCAACAGAGCTCGACAATATTAGTGCTAATATGATTAACTCAAGGTTTTTCTGAGTCCTGACGCAATTTAAATGTCATTGACAGTATTTAGGCCTATTTCACATGTGCAAGTTGTAAAGACAAAAAGCAATGAAAAACAATAAATGTCGAAATTCCCCCACTGTAATGGGATATTCGACAGTTGATTGACCTTAGAAAAATGTTTGCACCTCCTAAAAGTGGACTGGAATGGCTAAAAGTGGTATTGATCTTGTTTGAAATGGATTGGCAGTACACTAAAATAATTTTGTTGAAACTTTGTGGCCTCATTTAATCGGGAAATTATGAACAGATGCTTAATGTGTCGAACTTCCCATCGCACTCTAAATCACATCGCAGAGCGTATGACGTGATCCAGACAGCTCAGTCGAGTCTGGAGCTCACAAAATGAATGGACAAGAATAGCAACAGCGTTGGCAGAGTTGATAACAAGTACGGCCGAGTTAGTAAAGGCGAGAAATAAAGAGGAGTTCCTGGTCCAGATTAACACAGAGTGGAAGGTTCAGAAGAGCCCTGCAGGGGCACGGCCACAATCAGATGAATTCGCTGCCAGAGAGACTGCAGGGGCAGAAATATAATAATATATGCGAGTTCAAAACCCGCCGTTTGTCAGCTCCTAGCTATTGAGATAAAGCCTGAAATGGGTGAGAGGAGTCAAAAACACAAATAGTTTTATGACATATTGTTACAAACAAATATGTCTTCTTTCAATATCTGAAAAAAATGTTCAAATATTTTGTGTTAGAAAAAAATGACGTTTGGTGCATGTGGTGTCAATATTTGCATTGCTAAATGTGCAGGTTTTCAGAGGTGAACACTGAACAACCTGGATTTTTCCGCCTACCTGCCATAATTTTCAAAGTATTAACCAGATTTAGATGCTGTGTGTTTTATTTCACACATAATATAGCCTTCTATTTTCCAGCAAAATTCAGGAGTATTCGAGTAATGGTTGCTAAGAACTTTGATGACACAAATATTCTGAAACTTTGACTTTGATTGTTTTCAGTTGTCATGATTTTACTATTGAAAGAGTTAAACGAATATAACTTAAGTTAGAAAAAAGCTATTCTGATTCTGTAAAAAGTATTTGGAAGCACATGCATTGTAGAATATGATTATTTTAAAAAGGTCAAAAAGGAAAGACAAATGATGGGTTTGACTCCGGCCTCACACTTTATAATATATATAAAATATATATAATATATATCTATATGTTTATGTTTTCCATTCGAAATACCACAATAAACATAGAACGCCGCTGACCTTGAAAATACTCTTCATATTGTTTGTAGCTCCTTCTGTGCCATTGGACTTCCACATTAACCTGTTTTGCTTCAAGCAATACCTTGTAAAGTTTTGAAAACAAATCTTCGATGCGTTTTGTTGTGAATTCCTTTTTCACTTTTCGCAAGTCATCAATCTTGGGACAGTGAAAACTTAAAATGATGCTTTCGCCTATGCGTGCATCATTTAGGTTTAGCCTCTTCATCATATCTGATATGTATCCTGTCGACTCTTGAAAGAGATCTTCAGAGATGTTTTGTAGGTCTACCCTAAGCCTGTTACCATCTTCCTCTGACGGCGGTTGCAGCACATTTTTCAGAAGGTCTCTTACTGCCTTCTCCGCATTTACATTGTTAGCGTTTCTGAGCTTAATATCAAGTTCTGCGGTCACTGAAAAATAAAGCAGAATACAAATATAATCATTCCAGGGACGAATAAGAATCCGAGAGAAATTGAGCGTGCGACCGGAATTTCATGCAGTACTGTTAGGCGCATTGCTAAACATGACCTCAACCTCAAAGTCTATCGTCAGAGTTTTGTTTTTTCCAACCGTTTTATGGCAAGAAAATGGCACATCGAATATTAGTAGCATTATCTCAAAACATCGCTATAGCATCTCGTAGATATTTTGCAGAATGATAAAATGGATAATTATCTTCAATTTCATATATTGGACAGGACGCTCAGATAAAAATTATTAAAGTTATACGGCGTCAAAGTCGATGCATTCCTACTGGCCCACCCTGTATTGTATTATGTCATCCGGTGTAGCGTTGTCTTTCAATATTATGTATAGCCTACATGTGTCACACGGCATAACACTGTCTTTCAATATGCACTTGTCAATTGTAATAGCATAGAGTGGTCTGTCAATATGTATGCGTCACCAGAAGCGCTGTTTAAAAATTATATTCAAAACGATGCCAGATTAAGTGCTTAACGTGCATCGCCAATTTTAATAGCCTATTCACGACAAAATAAAACGACAAATACCTCCTCCACGCTCTAAAAGAATTGCAATAGGATCCTGTTTTGTCTCTTTTAAGCAGAAAATTGTCGTCTTGTAATCTTCTAGACTTCGTCGCCTCAGAATGTCCAGCAGCCTGTCGTTTAACTTGCAAGATACAGATTCACCCTTAATAATATCTTTTTGTCGTGAGTTAATGACCTTTTGTTCAAGTAACTTATAAATCAATCCACTGTCAATTACATCAATTCGATCTACTAGACTTCCTCGGTTGGCATCCAATATATCAATTTCTCTGTCAGTCAGAGGCCAGCAATCACGAAAACGTGCACCGTCTCCTAAAAAACCAGAAAGATAGTCTATAATAAATATTATTGTTGCTATATAATTTGACAATTACTGGTATAGGCCTACTTATAGCCTACTTTAACCATCACTCTGGTCTAATAATATTCAATGTCAGAATACTGAGAACTTTCTTTCAAGTAGGTCTACACACATCTATAAAATTTAACAGTCCATATTGGTTTTGCTAAGTATTTATAAAAAAATATTGGCGAAACAAAATGTTCCGATCTACAGTTGAAGGTTTTAGTGTGCACTCAAATCGCCCATAACAATCGCCATTTGCAATTCAACCTTTCTTTATTCGTTTACAGGAAATGTTATAAATATATAAGTGCAAATGCCTTCAGAAGACTGATAGAATGAGATCAAAAGTCACAAGTAATTTTACTGGATTTGATAAGCGTCGATAATTGTCGCAATATTTATTGGGTTACACTGCAATTTTACTACCGTGCATTTCACTTCTTACCATTTTTGTAATGAGCACATCTCAAGTATAACAGCACAATCAATAATTAATTGATAGAACATTCTATAATTGAGGCTTTTGAAATGTAGACATGGAGAAAAATGGAGAAAATTAGCTGGACAGAACACAAAACAAATGCAGAAGTAATGGAAAAGTTTGGTTAGGAAAGAACCCGGAAACACACAATAAGAACGAGACAAAGAAAAATTGATTGGGCACACTCTGAGAAGAGACTCACCCGCCCTATACAAAAGTACAGTCGTAGAGAAAAAATAAAGGGGAGGCGAACAAGAGGAAGACCAAGTCAGATGAAGCTTGACTGGATGATGACAGTTGAATATATAAAGCTGAAAAAGAGGCCCAACAACAAATGGAGTGGCAAGGTCGGACATTTGAACCTGCCGAAGAGGCAGAGAACTATAATTTTTATTAAGAAGTACAAGAAACCTAGAGATTAATTTAAGTCGCTCTAGTGCAGTAGTTGGTGTATCATCATGATTGAGTAAGTATTAAATATAAGAGAACTGCGCTGACTGAGCAGGAATGAAAGGATGGAGAAAACTAAGCTGACAATTTCTTTAAAATATCCCTGAGGGTTCCAGGCGACCTCTAGCAAATCGTAAGGCGTCCCTCGTGGGGGTCGCGACCTACGGGTTGATAACAGCTGTTTTAGGGTTTGTTCGCTCGTGAGTAATTAATTTTAAGGTTGCCAGAGTGGTAAAACCAATATGTTGAACTTCGTAATTATATGATGCAATGTTATGCAGTATAGCTAGGCAATAGATGTCCTGAAATTAAAGGCGTATTATGAAAAATGAATCCAGCAATTAATTCCAAGAAATGCTCCGTCTAAAACAAAACGGCTTGGGTTAGGCTACTCCATAGAGTGTGTCTGACTCACTGGTGT
Source organism: Bimastos eiseni (assembly GCA_959347315.1). NCBI lineage: Eukaryota > Metazoa > Annelida > Clitellata > Crassiclitellata > Lumbricidae > Bimastos > Bimastos eiseni. The sequence continues at coordinate 7,444,202 of OY365812.1, read as the reverse complement.
GCGTTAATGTTAGCCAATTTCCAAGCCCCACCAAATAATGAAACAAACTAAAAACTGCAGTCACAAAAAGTGCACCGAAATTGCACATTGCGTTTAAATTGACTCTAAAAATGCGATTTCCGTGAACACTTTATATTGTTGAATTGATATGTAGGCCTATTAGACCTGCTTTAACTGCGCTTTGCAGGACAATAACATTTATAGGAATGTTTGCTCTGAAACTGTGCAATACAGAGCTATCTCTGTAGTCTCGTAATTTCCAAACTTCAAAAGCTCCACTTTAAAGCTGAGCGAATGCAACAGCTTATTCACGAGCGCTGCACTATGAGTTGCTGACTTGGTTGGTTGTTTCATTTCATACCGGCGGCATAGAAATTTGCTAAGCAATCTTATCTAAGTCAGTATATTGTGTATACTATTAAAATCCTTATGTAACCTATGTATATATCAATTAATCAATCAATCAATGCAATCTAATGTATATAGTGCCTCTTCATGATAACCATTCAGACGTGCTCCCGACCCAGGCCCGGCCAAAAGGAAAGTCTCGAGAGGTTTATAGAAAGAGCTAGGAAGGTCGCACAGCTTGTGCGGGATAGAGGCCAGATAGCTGAGATAGGAGGTTGTTCCAAAAACTGGTACCCACAATTGCAAAAGCTCTATTCTGTCTGGTGGTAGTGTGAGCAAGTGGAACCACAAAGTCGCCTCTAAGAGCCGAGCGAAGATACCGGCGACAAGAGCAAGCCGAAACTAAAGTGAACAGGTCCCGAAGATAGCCGGGCGCATTGCCCAAGACACATTGCCACATAGGAATAGCCTTACAGACAATTAACTAAATACACGGCAGTTAGCCTGACGATGAAAATCCTGACTACGGGGGAATTCTGGGTGAACTAGCTCCACTGGTAAAACTTAGGTAGCCAAATATTTAATAGTTTGATGAACACCAAATGCAAAGATTCATATAATAGTCAAACGGCTTCAGAAATGAATATTGAACCTATTCTGCACATAGTGTTTAAACGTCTAATCAGCTAATAATTCGTTCACTTAATCTCGTTCACTTCATCTCGTTCACGACGATTACAAATCTACATATAATTGATGACAAGTTTACTATTCGATATAAGATTATAGATATGTATAATGAAAATACGAATAATAATATCAATAATAAATATTACTAGACAATAATTATTTTACCGTCTTTGACTAGCACTTGGTGTTCACCAATGCCTATCTAGAGAAGTTACCCCAAATACTCACACATCCAACCTTAATATACCAAGACAATCCCAAGAGCAGAGGAAGATCCCAGACCAGACAGGCCACTTTCTAGTAGTGAGGGCTTATTTTATATGGACTCTAGTAGGAAGACTGTAACGTCCACCAATCCGAGGCAAGTAAATCCAGAAATACTATACACAGTGCCTCTGTTTCTCAAACGTGACTGGCAACCAACATGACTGTCCAAGCCATGTTCACAAATAGCAACCCATAAAAATAGCCCTGGTGATTGCTTCTTTCTGGAGGTCAATTTGTTTAAAGCGTGGCACTGTGATATTAATAAGAATAACTATCAAAAAGGTAGTAGACATACCTCCGTCAACCGATAAGTAATTTACAATATGCTGTTGATTGTCTTGGGTGAGAGCCTCCAAAAACAACTGTTCTTTTCTTCTGGAAGTAATGTGTTCAAGCAGTTTTTCATTTCTGCAGTGAGCGGTGTTCTCTGACTTGATATCATCAAAGGTTCTCTTAGTAAATGTCCTGTTGGAAAGAAGCTTGTCTAAGAGCGCGCTGTCCGTGTCTATGGTATCCTTTAAAAACTCTATGTGTTTCTCAAAACGCATTGTCAATTATCTGCAAGAAAAGTGTTCCAAACCGCTAATTAAAAATTTGTCTGGCACTTTAAATCAATACACAAGCTTCTAATGCTCAAATGAAAGTTTGCTAACAGTCTGGCATTTGAACATCAAGACATATACTTAGAAAGCTTATTCATTTATTTTCAATTAATTGCACGAGAAGGCCTATCTCAATGTTCTAATAAGTCCTCTAAGAGCATTGGTATGGACCGTATAAGACCTGTGAAAAAAATTAGTAGAGAAGGTGAAGTGATGGAGTGACTTCAGCCTTGTGACCTGTAGACGTAGACTAATGGAATAAATGATACAGAACTGCAGACTCAGTTGCACGGGAATGATCGTCTGCAGTCTGCACATAAATGTATGAGATACAAGATGCATTATAAACCATGTAACGGGGTTATATCTTTTTGGGTTTGTCTCATAGTCTTGAAAAACGGTGGTTGCCTTTTTGCGGGGCATTAAAAGTAAAATAGTTCAGCGTAATCCGTGGCTGTGAATGGAGGCATGCTAGAGTTCGACGCTTGGCACGGCCTTCCCAGGAGGTTTTTGAAAATAGACCACAAGCGACGATGATCGGTTGAATTCATGGCTATTTTGGCTTCTAAATATTCACTCCTTTGTCGTATCGATTATGCGTGGATTTGACGAATTGGACTACAGGCAGAGAGATCGGACGGAAGAGCTGTACGTCGATAGATGTGCTCCTACCGTCTTGTTTGTCGACTTAGTGTGTGGCATTCCTCGTCGAACCAGGCCGAGAGAGAACGATGTTGTTGTCTCACCTGACAGGCGGGCATCAGAAGATCGAACGTGGCTGGACTCCATGATGCTAATAGTAATAAATCGAGTATTGCTAAAGATTAGCGAGACTGCGACGAAGTCGGGTTTATAAGTATAAATAGGTCGAGTCGGAGACGAATCGAAGCGTAGCGACGAGAAGAAAAGGAGCAAGAGGAATCGGAAAGTCTTGAAGTATTTTGCGTACGTTATATATGGGTGGCCCCTTGGCAAACTCTTGTAATATAACCGGAGTGTCGTATTCGTAATTGCAATATTAAAACTTCTAAGGCGCCACTAGAAAGCCAAGCAGCATACCATCTTATTCGCGAGCGCTAAACACTGCCTACTAACGTCAACATGATTTTGAAATTAATTATAGGTTAATAATACGTTTTATAATCTATTAGATGGGTGAATTGACCAATATTATGGTTAGTTGTCCTAGTTTATTCAATTATCTACTACTTTCCGTAAAGGACACTACCCTTCTTCATGCCTGATCATTTTTTTCGACATAATGCATATGTACTTTGTGTACAACGCACATGTACATTTGTGTTTCGAATTCGACTATTCTTCAGTACAGCTGTCGTTAGGAAAGTAGCAAGTCTACAATCTACGTGTATACATTATACACGAATACATAGGCCAACAAGAGGATTCGTTGTATTTATGGCACTCTTGCGTTCCAGCTTGAATTGAATTATTCAGTACCCAAACGAAGGCTGAGTTGAATAAAACTGAGAAAATTGCAATTATAGGGTCAGATTATTATCGTATATGGATGTAATAAACCGCATTTAAGGTGAAAGCCGACACCAAATCTTAGAAACGGTCGTGCTCGGATTGGCCTGTCCGTTATTTATAGCAAAATCTATGCCATGTGTATGTGACAACTCACAAGGCCCAAACAGGATGCAGGCATAATTTCACTACAATCTCGTACCGAAAGATCGGCCGCGGAACTGGTTCTAAATGAGTAGGCCTACTATAATCATATGGCTATGCGTACAAGACAAACAAAATGTGTGGTGCTTCTGAAGCACAACACATTTTGTTTGTTGTGTACACTGCACAGTACGTACAGCCACATAATTTCGCCGCAGAAGACTTGTCAAAAAAATGTGCTGCTCACAAAAGTTCCTGAGGTCGACCGCGAATCGCTCACTTGCTCAATCTAGCGCGAACGATTTTCAAACCGCCTACCATATTCAACGCTTTGTTCCAAACTTAAAAGACAAGATTCCCATTTCTGACAGGTTGTTGCGACGGGGATTCATAGCATAGGTTATTATTGAATATATATTAAAATATATATGTGCATGTATGTAGGCATTTACACACATGCATATGCATAATTATTCATTTTGCCATATGGTTCTCCTGTCTTCTTTTTTTTCTTTCACCAAAGACATTTGTGCTCCAGTTATAAGTCGCTGTTCACTATGCTTTTAGCTAACAAAGATTTGCAGATTTCTCGCTTTCCCACATCAGTGCGAGCTCACCGGGCCCTTTCACACGTGTGGTGATAGGAACCCACTTATAGACAGCCCTCCTCGGCTCCATCATACTTTAGGGACTTCTGCAATTTGGTCTTCTCGGTCCTGTATGGGTTGTGGTAGCCTGTGGTCGGCTGCCCATGGTCGCTTGCGTGCTTGTGTACCTCCACAGTTCTGTCTAGAACCTTTTCCTATATGAATTTACCGGCTAGAATCGCCATTCGCCATGGCAGTGGATCGAGCGCCTCAGTTTGCTTCTTCCAGAGTTTCTCAAGTAGGCCCACTTGATGTCTCTATTATGCGACACTTATTTCATTGGTTCTGGTCTAGAGCTACGTTTATTAGATTTTCTTAAAACGACGCATTGCTAACGTCACAGTACAGTATGTTCCAAAGAGGCGGGATTTTAGGGCAGGAGCGATATGCCAGTGCTTTGGGGTTTTAGTGACAGTACGGGCAGGAGTATTCTGAATGGCTTGGAGGCGATTTATTTCAGTGGTGTCTATGAAGAGGAAAAGGGAGCTGCAGCAGTCGACTAATTCTCTAGGCAGTTTCCCTTAAAGTTACAATGATTGTATGGTAATTTGCTGCTGAGTTTCCAGCAAGATGCTAAGGAATAGTTACGTGTTGTTAAATGCTATTAAAAAATCATGACTTTTACTTTTCATCCATTGAAAGCAGTTTCCGGGAACCCTGATTAACAGGGAGTAGATATAATACTGGCAATGCAAAACATAACGCACTAAAAACTGTACAGTAGGTCTACATCTATATTCAGTCAGCAGCAATAACACTGTCTATATGTGCTTGGTAACCGGGCGTTGTGGACTTTCAGATTTTGTCTGCCAGGCTCTTAGAATACGCCATGCATTGATGCCTAGGGTCCCACAATAGTGGCGCTATAGAAGTTTTCCTATTGGATTAGAACTTGTATATATATAATTATATGTGTTGTGTACTGTACATGAATGTATGTAGCGTAATGCAGCAAAAACACTTACATAGTGCCCTTCAAGGATTACAAAAAGCACTCACATGTTCATGTCTCTCTAACTGTCCTATAGTCAACAGTGCAACTTAAGGCAAATTGAAATAATCCGCTGGTTCAAAATACCTGAAGGGATAGAATACAAAGGCATGTCGCTCATCTACAGCACACTCCTATCCTCACAGCCCACAGTCATATCTCCATCAGTTGTTCACTATTCAACCACATCGTTCAACCCCTTTCCTAATCTACCCTCACACTGCTTTTGACCACTCTTCTGTCACTTGCGTGCTTGCCTCATTACTCAAATTTGCCAATCGCTCAATAGCCATTGCTGTCCCACCTCAGCAAACTACCCCAGCATTAAGACAAATATCCGATCCATCTTATGAACTCACCAAAGCCTCAGCTCTTGTTATCTCACTTTTTCCACTCAAAACTGAAAACATTGCTCTTTCATAAATCCTTTCCTGATTCCTTCTCTTCGCTCTCCCTCCCTCGCTATTTCAACTCCAAACACAATCCACAATCTTGTGTGACTCTCTGGATTTTAACCCCTTACTTGTCGATTTTATTTTTGGTTAAGCACCTGTGTATAAGAAGTTTCTGCGACTTCTCTTTTGTGGGCGCTGAAGAAATATTGAGATTACGATACCGAGAGACGATTTATCAAGAAACATCTACCATTGACTAGGCCCATTGACCGTGAAAAAGGTTGCTTTTAGATAGCTAAAAATGTAGCCTCCTCATTTTGTCCCGATAAGATATCCTTGTATCTCACCTCTAGTTGTACATTTGTCGAACCCAATATGGTCTAGGCGCAAGACCTTTACGGCAACTTGAAGATCTTCAAATATTTATGATGCTTGACACACAGCTCAACGTGTAATTTTAATTAGCTAAAGCGAATTAAAATACTGAAACGCGTAATTCCCGACTCATGTTGCGGTGAGCCAGATTCGATTTATAACGTTGTAGGTTTACTGAACATTAAGGCCCATAGCCTATATACGGCACGCGAGATTTTTCCCGCAATGTGACTTTGTCTTTATAACCGTTTCTATCAGTCCAATAGCAGGGCTAATTTTGAATCCACTGCGCACGAGACATCAGGCATTTTGCGCCTTTTTACGCAGTATAATTTACTTACTGTGGAAATTCCAAATTCTGAAAGCCTTGGAAATCCATGACTAATGAGCTCGAGCATGCTTCGCAGCACGTGCATAATACTTTAGGCTCATAGGTATAGCAATGGTTCGTATCATCGTGTGTTAACATAATAATGAACCGTATTATGTAGGTCACTGCACGCACTCGTGCGTTGACAAGCCAATCACAAGCCTGGAGAAAGGAAGAGGGCGTTGCTGATCATCTTTGTTTTGAAACAGCCTAGTTAAACAGTGGCCATATATATCCATCTTCCAAAAAATGGCAAACCATACGTGGTTATTTGCTAACTGTTCAAATAGCGATGATTCACAAATGAAATTCAGTCGCAGTCGTTGTCGTGGTTTTTGGGAAGCATCATTAAATGACCTTGAACTAAATACAAGTGTAAACGTTTTGCAATACCGATCCTGTAAAGCTGTAAGTGTTGTAATGTTCCCATCGAATATCTATCGACGGAAGCGGCCTTTGTTGTCAAAAGCTGTCGTTGAACTCAGGATCCATCCATTCATCGCTCCTGTTGAAGCTTCAATTAATTGATTGGGTGATATCCTACACCATTGCTTATCGATTGAATCGAAGGTCTTCACTCACAAAACATGTGAATTTTAGTTTGCGGACTGTTTTGATATGTGCTTTAGTCAAGGTTTGTCATTTAAAAAAGATAAATATGCGTTGTATTGATTCTTTGAATCTGTAGGAATGACTTTGAAATTATACACACATAATTTTATATGAAATTACACACACCAATGCAATAATAGGGCCTACGCTGTCAGTGGGAAGATCAGATGGCGAAGGAGAGCATTGGCCACTCGTCCTCATACGCCGAGTCCAAGAAAATGAGGTCGCTAACATTTCATACCCATGGATCGCTGTTCTTCTTTTCTCCTTGTGCTTGTTCTTGTTCTTCTCCCTCTTATTATTATTATTATTATTATTATTATTATTATTATTTAGCTATGTTTTTTGCTATTCTCTTAATTGTATCCTCCTCCTTCTTTATCTGTTTTCTCCTTCCTTCCTTCCTATCCTTCCTCTTCTTGTTGTTGTTCTTCTGCTTCTGTTTCACAGTATTGGCGTGTAGCCTAACCATTATTGTTTACTTACATATAATTATTTACTTTTACTAAGTGATTATTTTTATGACCAGTTAGATGAAGTACATGTAAGTGATTCACAAGATTTCACAGCATTGGTTAACTCTGGGTTAAGTTGGTGGCCCTACTTGATAACTTGTATTTCGAAGTTAGAGAAAATGTGTTCTCCATGATGAACGTGGTTCAGTTGTTGAAGACCGCTTTTGGTTGCATTAATAAGGCACGGCTCCGTTGAGACCACTCCAGGCCGCCGTCTTTCAAGCCCTTATGATAAAGCGTAGGTCTACAATGAAACATGTCGATTTTGAAATGAAAGCATTAACACTCACCTTTTGTATGTGCAGGCTATCAAAGATATCGATTGACAAATAAGCGTTCAACGACAAAAGTCCACACTTCTTCTTTGCAAGTAATTCGCGATATAATTTAAGACAAACATTGAAGTAGGGCCCACTCGAAGATGGTTGTGCCCTATTTACATACTGTAGGCCAAGGATTGTAGAGGCGAGGTGGATTTGTGGGTGATATTGGAACGGGAATCAAACTTTCGTTATAAAACACGTTTTGGTTGAAAGGCCCAAACCGTTAGAAGGGGAATTGGCGAGTATCCCCAAAGTGGGACAGCGCTTGATCTCGGCTCTATACAATACAGTACAATGCAACTGTGGTTTGATATCGCCCTTCTTACAGATTAGCTCAGAAGTGCAAACGTATCGACGGCGCAACTGCAGTTAAAATGCAGAGCATTATTGTGTGGGAAGAACTTGCTCAAAGTTCCTACACAGTGACGTCTCGGACGAGAGTCGAACCCGCTCACTCGGCGCACACTGAGCGTTCAGGGCCGACCGCTCTAACCAAACGGCCACCATTACACACACAAATGCTATGACCAATGTTGTCTATTAATAGCTTTTAGCATGCACAAAAGCAGCGAACCCCGCCACTTTTTGGATTTTTTGACAGTGCCAGTCTCAAGCCTGGAGAAAAGAGGAGGGCGACACCAAATCATCTTCGATGTGGAACGGTGTCGTTAAAAAAATCAACAACACACAAAAGCAGCGCTTGAAAAAACTTTTATGCATATCACCACTTTCCGTATTAGAGGCGGTGGCGAGGAACCATTCAGCAAAGCCTACCAAAATACCCAGAAGCGTTGCGTAGTGAAGGATCTACCAAGAATCAAAGACCTATCTTGTTCATCCATGATGGTGTGTTGAACAGTACAGAAAGTGATGGATGTCTGAAGAGTAGAAGGTAGTTGCTGCAGATAAAGAGAGGTTGGTTATTTTGGTAATGATGAGAACAAAAATACATGAGCTTTCTTTCAGCATGGAGGTCGGCATTGAGTCGAGTTTGCACTGCTTGTTAGTGATTGATTATAAAACATTGGATATTATTTTCCAGTTTCTGATGATAGCTTGAAGGCGAACAACGATGATGAGGTGGAAAAGTAGGGAAATTATGATCGAGTAGAGGAAGGAGACTCAAGGAGTCTCTGGAGAAGAATCGATTGTGGTTTTGGAAAGAGGTGATTGAAGACAGAGACCAAAAGGGTAGGAGAAAGATTACGGAAGAGAGTTTGGAAGTGGACCAGGGGAGTTCCGATGGTAGTTTACGATTACCCAGACAAAGCCAGGATTAACGGATCGATAGTGAACCAATTAGGTGTGAACCGCAAGTCCAAAACGAATAGGCAAATGCCTAATCAGTGAGCGAATGAGTGTAACGACACTATAACCCCTTACCCCATATTTAAACTTCAGACCTATTCAGTGAATCTGGCATGTGCTATTGGAAGTTGATTGCAAATAAGAAGTTTATTGATTTCTGTTTGTTTTCTTTGTCTCGTTGTCATCATGACTCCACCTATCGTCCTGGTGTCAGTCTCGCTTTCAGACTGTTTGCAGCACAAAGTCTAAGATACCGAATTAGCAATAATAATTATTTTTATTTACTAATAGGACTTGAGCTTCGGTTATGTTGACTTCGTTTTAACCCTGCAGCATGTCGATATTTGCACATCTTTGAAGTCGCTTTTCTTTGCAATGTCTTGAGGTTCAGTAGCTTTTATAAATCAAAATCGAAATGTTTGTGCAACTAAGTTGCACGAAATGTTTGTGCGACTTAGTTTTTGACCACCTGTGAAACTAAGATGTTTTTATAAGAACTGTTTTCTCTTCAATTGAACTTCGTCGCTAGACTTACTTCAATGTGTATGAGTGTCAAGCTATCTGAGTACTTATCCGAGACTTAGAGTGAGCGGGCCGAAACTGCTACAGAATTATGCAATCGACATGAAGTGCCAAAATTAGTATAAATTAATGCAACTTATTTTTTATTTGGGATCATCAGTCAATCGTGCAGAAATAACATTATATATTATTCAATTTCAGGAAAACTCGCAAAGATAAACTTTACTTGCTGTACTTGTTAACAATTTGCTGAAATTAGTAAACTAAGTTTACTAATTAGTAAATTAATAAACTAAGAAGCATCGAAAACAATTGACTTGTGTTAGGGGTAGGTCTATATTAGGCCTACGTATTCTGCACAGGGTCGAAATACCCTACGCGCTGTAAGGAGTTCGTAAAGCAGCTGAACCTATGTTGAAATGTCCACTGAATAATTGAAACCTCTACATTAGAAACAACATTCCTCAACCATATTGATCTGTTCATTAACTATATATTTATGGTGGCGATTCTCCTCAAACGAATAGACCATAGAACGGTTCAGAAGGAGATTCAATCATCGAAAGACAGTTACGAAACTGAAAAACAAAAGAAATCATTCTTTATTTTCAGAACTATAGTAATCAAGATTCTTTTATGTTGCTAGAGCATTATATGAGCATGATAAGTTATTCTTCACAGTTATTCTGTACGTAAAGTATCTCACGCATGGAAATAGAACCTACAAGCCACACTGTAATTGACTACATTGATTTTTAACTTATTACAGCGCCCTATTATAAAGATACGGACCAACGGCAATAGATAAATTTGTCTCAATAATAGGTAATTAATTGAAGCATAATATCAAGCTTACTTTTCGTTTGACAGTTTGTTCCGGTGTAATCGTTCCGACATACGCATGTGTAGCCATTTACACTTGCTGTGCATGTTCCACCATTCATGCAAGGATTAGAAGCGCAGACATTAACTGAAAAATAAGATTATTTTAAAAGTAAGACCACTGCATGTATGAAGGCACGTTTTCAAAGCAGCCGTCAATTCCTCGTAGTCAATATGAGTGATTCAGACCACCAATCTCAGTTACTGATTATTATATCAGTATTGTAATGCAAACAATAACACTACTATATCAGAAATGTGCAATTCGGCGGCTATAATATGATCATGCGTAATAATGTAATATTTGTTTAAATTTTTACCATTGCTCGTTCCTACGAATATTGGAATCGCAGGATAGGCTTAACAATATTTAAATCTAGCATTTAAAACTTCTTGTGTATATGTTTTATGAACTATATAGGGGGCAGATCAGCCAACTGTTAGCTAATCGTTTTTATAATCTTTGTGCTAATGATTTTGTTAATTGCTTTAATTAACCAGGCACCCAGTGCAATACCTTATCTGCATCTGCCAAGAAGGACGACAACGAGAGAGAGAGAGAAAGAGAGACGGGGCGTATAGTGACAGAGAATGAGGGGCAGAGGGACTGGGTGAAGACGAAGGAGGACTGAGACGGTGGGTAGATATGGTCCAGAAGCTGTCGACATAATAGGGAGGCGCGAAAGAAGATGATATCAAAATGCTAAACGAGACACGACATTGGTGGTGAAGCACTCAATAAAGGTGGAAGGGGACAATTGAAGGGAAAACAGCCTGCTGAACAGGAGAAAGAGAGAGAAGTTTTAAAAGGATACGCGAGGTCGAAAGGAGGTATTCGCCGAAGAGACGAGTTACGGGCAAGGAATGCGGAGAGCTAGCAACAGAAGCGGCTAGGCATCTCATAAACGCACTACCTTAGCCAAGAGAATCGCCGAAGAGAAAAGTCAAAGCAGGGAACGTGGAGAGCGAGGAAGAGAGACTGTTGACCTTGTTGAGCATCTCATACACATGTATAACGTGTTACCTTAAGCGAAAGTTATTGGCTGAGGGCGAATCGTGCGACATTGTTAACACCGTGAAACAGGCCTACTATTTGTAACAGTTGCTGAAAATACGATGTGTAGCATTTTAACTTAATCATCGAAACATCAAGAAGTCTCCGTGTCTCCGATATTTAAGCGATCAACACTAAGGACAAGTCTACAAGTCCCCCGAAGAGAAAAGCAGCCTGCTCGTAGCATCGCTGCCACAATAAACTGGAACAAGACGACCAGCCATCCTCCTCCTCCTTATAGCACAGAAGAGGATGTTTGCCACAAATGCAATGTAGTAGATTTGGAGTCACTCAGCTTACTGTGCATTGTTTTGCTAACTGTTGTATTTTATTTGTATGATATCATTGAAATGAATGACATTTAGCATCACTTAGCCCAGCTCAGAGAGCGCTTCTGAGTAGGTATCTTGAAGGGCGCTATATAAATATGTTCTATTACATTACATATCATTGTTATTAACAATTACTTTTAAGGGCAAAAATAAACAATTTCAAAGTTTTGTGACCATGATTTTTAATTGATTCTCGGTTTGAATGTTTAAAATTTACATGTTTAAAGGGCGTAACTTGAATTTTAAAAAAAATTCACTTTAATTAAAAAAATTAAAAAATAATTTTTTTATTTTCCAAAACTTATCAAAAAAATTAATTTTTTTCGCGTGGCCCAACATCCAAATCTCATAACAATACCACGTACTACGTCTGTGCAAAATGCACAATAATTTTCCTATGCTGCTGTACTATATCTATTGCTGTTTTGTATTATAATTATTATTATTACTGTTATTATTGTTATTATTACTATTATTATTATTATTATTATTATCATTATCATTATTATTATCATTATTATTATTGTTATTATTATCATTATTATTATCATTATTATTATCATTATTATTATCATTATTATTATTAATATTTTCTATCTGACAGAAAATAAAATTTTTATCATTAAGATTATCTTTACTAATAATAATTACAAAATCGATATCATTATTAACTAAACAATTACTATTATTTTTGTTATCTCGCATTTATGATACTTCAGTTTTAAATGAATGAACATAAATCGATGATAATGATAGATATTATTTCGAGCGAAGGACTTTATAACGGTCTCTCACCAATAATTATCTTCCGAGAGGAGACTAGGAAACGTTCTCTATGGTTCTTCAAGGCGAGGGTTCAGTCAATCGGTCAATGCAACCGAGAATGTTACTGTCTTTGGATGTTAATTGAGTTACACTTGTGATTGCACCACAAATATCATCAGATCATCGCTCTGTTTCGTTTAAAACGCTTATCGAATGCTAAAGAACAGTCGACTCGTTCGCGTTGTTGCCCTTTACAGATGGGGTCTCTTGAATAATTAACTTTCGTTAATTTCTGGTCAACCTTGCAGATTACCCGGACCATGAAGGCGTACGTCTATTTCTTTCAAAACGAGACTGTAAATGGTCCGATGTTCACATGCAAAGACGCTATGCACGATACCAATCTACCTCGATACGTTTGTACGTGCTGTGTACTGCAGATTCCATGTGATCAAATGCGGCCAGCAAAAAACTATAAAAACCGGCTTTTAAACTAATTTCACTACAATTAACTAAAACATAATCTAAAACTTACTCGTCGATTGACAATTTGGTCCGGTGTAACCCGGTCGACATGCGCATGTGTAGCTAGTTCCACTCATTGTGCATGTTCCACCATTTGCGCAAGGAGAAGAAGCGCAGGCGTTAACTAAAATATAAGAATATTTTGAAATTAGACCACCGCATGATGAAAGCTCAACGTTTTCGAGACAACCATCAATTCCTCGCAATCGACATATGTCATTCAAACAACCATTCTTAGACACTTATTATCGGTAAAAAATTATTGTAGCTGCAACAATTGTGATTTTTACTAGACTATTACTTTCCTTATGAAAATTATCTTTATTAATAACAACAATCAATATTGCTATTAGCTTCACAGTTAGGCCTAGTACTAATTTTTACCCGATTTTATGATGCTTCAATTTGAAATGAATGAGCATATATCGATGGCAATGATGAATATTATTCTATGAGCGAAGGACTTTATACGGTCTCTCACTAATAATTATCTTCCGAGAGGAGACAAGAACGCGTCCTCCTTTGTGTTACATGCCTTAGATTCAACTAATCGGCCAATGTAAATGAGGATTTTCTGTCTTTGGATGTTAATTGAGTTAAGTATGTGATTGCACCAGAAATATCTTCAGGTCATCGCTCTGTTGCGATCGAAACGCTTTTAGAATGCTTAAAAACAATCGACTCGTTCACGCTCTGCTCTTATCGTTAATATCATATGAACCATGCGCATCAAAGGAGAAGTACCGGACGATGAAGACGTCCATCACTTTCCTTCAAAATAAGACTGTAAATGGTCTTCATGTGCCCCGATTCTATGGGCAATAACAACCTACCTAGCTACGTGCGTATTGCAGATTCTTTGTGATAAAATTTCGCCCATAGAATGCTATTAAAACGCGTCTTCTAAAAATAATTTCACCTCAGTAAAGTGTTCCTTCTCTGTCGCAGGACCAACTGCATGGAACAATGCATTATCTATATATTAATGGCGCATGACCATGTGAACAATTACATAAAATATAATATGAAACTTACTCGTCGTTTGACAATTTGGTCCGGTGTAACCCGGTCGACATGCGCATGTGTAGCTAGTTCCACTCATTGTGCATGTTCCACCATTTGCGCAAGGAGAAGAAGCGCAGGCGTTAACTAAAATATAAGAATATTTTAAAATTAGACCACCGCATGGGGTGGTCGAAACGCTTTTAGAATGCTTAAAAACAATCGTCTCGTTCACGCTCTGCTCTTTAGGGTCTTTTAAATAAATGACTATCGTTAATATCATATGAACCATGCGCATCAAAGGAGAAGTACCGGACGATGAAGACGTCCATCATTTTCCTTCAAAATAAGACTGTAAATGGTCTTCATGTGCCCCGATTCTATGGGCAATAACAACCTACCTAGCTACGTGCGTATTGCAGATTCTTTGTGATAAAATTTCGCCCATAGAATGCTATTAAAACGCGTCTTCTAAAAATAATTTCACCTCAGTAAAGTGTTCCTTCTCTGTCGCAGGACCAACTGCATGGAACAATGCATTATCTATATATTAATGGCGCATGACCATGTGAACAATTACATAAAATATAATATGAAACTTACTCGTCGTTTGACAATTTGGTCCGGTGTAACCCGGTCGACATGCGCATGTGTAGCTAGTTCCACTCATTGTGCATGTTCCACCATTTGCGCAAGGAGAAGAAGCGCAGGCGTTAACTAAAATATAAGAATATTTTAAAATTAGACCACCGCATGGGGTGGTCGAAACGCTTTTAGAATGCTTAAAAACAATCGTCTCGTTCACGCTCTGCTCTTTAGGGTCTTTTAAATAAATGACTATCGTTAATATCATATGAACCATGCGCATCAAAGGAGAAGTACCGGACGATGAAGACGTCCATCACTTTCCTTCAAAATAAGACTGTAAATGGTCTTCATGTGCCCCGATTCTATGGGCAATAACAACCTACCCTAGCTACGTGCGTATTGCAGATTCTTTGTGATAAAATTTCGCTCATAGAATGCTATTAAAACGCGTCTTCTAAAAATAATTTCACCTCAGTAAAGTGTTCCTTCTCTGTCGCAGGACCAACTGCATGGAACAATGCATTATCTATATATTAATGGCGCATGACCATGTGAACAATTACATAAAATATAATATGAAACTTACTCGTCGTTTGACAATTTGGTCCGGTGTAACCCGGTCGACATGCGCATGTGTAGCTAGTTCCACTCATTGTGCATGTTCCACCATTTGCGCAAGGAGAAGAAGCGCAGGCGTTAACTAAAATATAAGAATATTTTAAAATTAGACCACCGCATGGGGTGGTCGAAACGCTTTTAGAATGCTTAAAAACAATCGTCTCGTTCACGCTCTGCTCTTTAGGGTCTTTTAAATAAATGACTATCGTTAATATCATATGAACCATGCGCATCAAAGGAGAAGTACCGGACGATGAAGACGTCCATCACTTTCCTTCAAAATAAGACTGTAAATGGTCTTCATGTGCCCCGATTCTATGGGCAATAACAACCTACCCTAGCTACGTGCGTATTGCAGATTCTTTGTGATAAAATTTCGCCCATAGAATGCTATTAAAACGCGTCTTCTAAAAATAATTTCACCTCAGTAAAGTGTTCCTTCTCTGTCGCAGGACCAACTGCATGGAACAATGCATTATCTATATATTAATGGCGCATGACCATGTGAACAATTACATAAAATATAATATGAAACTTACTCGTCGTTTGACAATTTGGTCCGGTGTAACCCGGTCGACATGCGCATGTGTAGCTAGTTCCACTCATTGTGCATGTTCCACCATTTGCGCAAGGAGAAGAAGCGCAGGCGTTAACTAAAATATAAGAATATTTTAAAATTAGACCACCGCATGGGGTGGTCGAAACGCTTTTAGAATGCTTAAAAACAATCGTCTCGTTCACGCTCTGCTCTTTAGGGTCTTTTAAATAAATGACTATCGTTAATATCATATGAACCATGCGCATCAAAGAAGATGTACCGGACGATAAAGACGTCCATCACTTTCCTTCAAAATAAGACTGTAAATGGTCTTCATGTGCCCCGATTCTATGGGCAATAACAACCTACCCTAGCTACGTGCGTATTGCAGATTCTTTGTGATAAAATTTCGCCCATAGAATGCTATTAAAACGCGTCTTCTAAAAATAATTTCACCTCAGTAAAGTGTTCCTTCTCTGTCGCAGGACCAACTGCATGGAACAATGCATTATCTATATATTAATGGCGCATGACCATGTGAACAATTACATAAAATATAATATGAAACTTACTCGTCGTTTGACAATTTGGTCCGGTGTAACCCGGTCGACATGCGCATGTGTAGCTAGTTCCACTCATTGTGCATGTTCCACCATTTGCGCAAGGAGAAGAAGCGCAGGCGTTAACTAAAATATAAGAATATTTTAAAATTAGACCACCGCATGGGGTGGTCGAAACGCTTTTAGAATGCTTAAAAACAATCGTCTCGTTCACGCTCTGCTCTTTAGGGTCTTTTAAATAAATGACTATCGTTAATATCATATGAACCATGCGCATCAAAGAAGATGTACCGGACGATAAAGACGTCCATCACTTTCCTTCAAAATAAGACTGTAAATGGTCTTCATGTGCCCCGATTCTATGGGCAATAACAACCTACCCTAGCTACGTGCGTATTGCAGATTCTTTGTGATAAAATTTCGCCCATAGAATGCTATTAAAACGCGTCTTCTAAAAATAATTTCACCTCAGTAAAGTGTTCCTTCTCTGTCGCAGGACCAACTGCATGGAACAATGCATTATCTATATATTAATGGCGCATGACCATGTGAACAATTACATAAAATATAATATGAAACTTACTCGTCGTTTGACAATTTGGTCCGGTGTAACCCGGTCGACATGCGCATGTGTAGCTAGTTCCACTCATTGTGCATGTTCCACCATTTGCGCAAGGAGAAGAAGCGCAGGCGTTAACTAAAATATAAGAATATTTTAAAATTAGACCACCGCATGATGAAAGCTCAACGTTTTCGAGACAACCATCAATTCCTCGCAATCGACATATGTCATTCAAACAACCATTCTTAGACACTTATTATCGGTAAAAAATTATTGTAGCTGCAACAATTGTGACTTTTACTAGACTATTACTTTCCTTATGAAAATTATCTTTATTAATAACAACAATCAATATTGCTATTAGCTTCACAGTTAGGCCTTTTACTAATTTTTACCCGATTTTATGATGCTTCAATTTGAAATGAATGAGCATATATCGATGGCAATGATGAATATTATTCTATGAGCGAAGGACTTTATACGGTCTCTCACTAATAATTATCTTCCGAGAGGAGACAAGAACGCGTCCTCCTTTGTGTTACATGCCTTAGATTCAACTAATCGGCCAATGTAAATGAGGATTTTCTGTCTTTGGATGTTAATTGAGTTAAGTATGTGATTGCACCAGAAATATCTTCAGGTCATCGCTCCGTTGCGTTCGAAACGCTTTTCGAATGCTTGAATTAATCGACTCGTTCACGCTGTGCCCTTTACAGAATTTGATGAGTCATCTTGAATAAATAGCTTTCGTTGGCTTCATGTGAACTACATGCATGCGGGTCAGCCGAACCCTGAAGACCTCCATCTATTTATTTGAAAACGATATTTTAAAAGGCCTGATATTTATATGCCATGTTTCTATGTACGATATCGATCTAACTCGCTGCGTGTGCATTGCATATTACTTGTGATCAAATGTCGCCAACGGAACACTATCGAAGCGACTTTTAAACTGATTTCACTACCTTGAACTAAAAATAATCTGAAATTTACTCGTCGTTTGACAGTTTGGTCCGGTGTAACCCGACCGACATGCGAACGTGTAGCTTGTTCCACTCATTGAGCATGTTCATTAAAAGAGGATTATCGAACAAGCGTGTCTTATTCCTGCGTCGCCAAGAAAGGCGCCATTTAAACCTTAAATGGTTAGTCTTCAGCACACCACTGAAGCCCTACTCAGCGAACTGCAACTCGAACTACCCCCATATCGGACGGGCTTACAAGTCGTCATCCTGGTCATTGTCGAATAGGTCCCGTTCCGTTACAATATAATTGTGAGCGAAGGACTTAATCACGGTCTCTCAACAATAGCCTTCCGAGAAGAGACTAGAACACGTACTCATTTAAGTTACAAGGCGAGGGTTCAACCAATCGGCCAATGCAACCGAGAATGTTCTGTCTTTGGATGCAAATTAGTTACACTTGTGATTGCAATTCAAACATCTTCAGATCATCGCTCTGCTGCGCTTAGATAGCTTTGGAATGCTAAAAAACAACCGACTAGTTGGCGCTTGTGCCCTTTACGGGCCTCTTGAATAAATAGCTGTCGTTAGCTTCACGTGAACTATGCGGGTCAGCCGAACCATGAAGACGTCATCCATTTCTTTAAAAATGTGGCTTCAAATGATCTTATATCTACATACATCGATTTCATGCGCGATATCAATCTACCTCGCTCCGTGTGTACTGTGTATTGCAGATTCGTTGTGATCAAATGTCGCAAACAGAAAACTATCAAAGCCGCTTTTAAACTAAATTAACTACAGTGAACTAAATATAATATGAAACTTACTCGTCGTTTGACAATTTGGTCCGGTGTAACCCGGCCGACATGCGCATGTGTAGCTAGTTCCACTCATTGTGCATGTTCCACCATTTGCGCAAGGAGAAGAAGCGCAGGCGTTAACTAAAATATAAGAATATTTAAAGTAAAACCACCGCATGTTTGAAAACGCTGCGTTTTCGAGGCAAACGCCAATTCCTCGTAATCAATATTTTTTTAATTTATTAATTACCGAAATTTGATACCGCCCTTCTTCCAACATTTTTTGCTCAGAAGTGCACGCACATGCCTCGACGACGCAATTGCAGTTGTACTGCAGAGCAATTGTGCGCGAAGGACTTGCTCAAGGTTCCTACACAGTGACTCCCTGGACGAGGGTCGAAACCGCTCGCTCAGAGGCGGCAGTGCACACCGTGACTGGCTGACCGCTCTAACCGATCGACCACTGCGCCACACAATATGAGTGATTCAGAGAACCAATTTCAGACACTTGTGATCAGTAGGAAAAATATTGTTGCTGTTACAATTATAATTATTAAATTATTGGTTTCATTATTGAAATTATCCTTATTGATAACAAGAATCAAAGTTACTACTGACTTCACAATTAGGCCTACTATTATATTTCTCTTGCATTTATAATGCTCCAGTTTGAAATAAATGAACATAAATCGACTGCGATGATGAAAATCATTGTGGGCGAAGAAATTAATACTGTTCTGTACTTACAATACATTTCCGAGAGGGGACTAGAACACAATCTCTTATGTGTAACAAGGCAGACTTTCAACCAATAGGCCAATGTGAAAGAGGATTTTTTGTCTTTGGATGTTAATTGAGCAACACACTTGTGATTGCGCCACAAATATCTTCAGATGATCGCTCTGTTGCGCTCTAAACGCTTTTCGACTGCTAAAAATAATCGATTAGTTCCCGCTGGTGCCCGTTACGGATTAAATGAATAAACCGTTTTCGCTAGTTTCATGTGAACTATGCGGATCAGGCGAACGAACCATGAAGATATCCATCCATTTCTTTCAAAAGGATTCTTTAAATGGTCAAATTTTCACCTTCCTTATTTCTATGCACGATATCAATCTACCAAGCTACGTGTATTTTGCAGATTTCCTGTGATCAAATGTCGCCAACAGAAGACTTATACAGCGCGCTTTTAAAATTATTTTTCTGTCTATCAACTAAAATATAATTTGAAACTTACTCGTCGTTTGACAGTTTGGTCCGGTGTAACCCGGCTGACATGCGCATGCGTAGCTAGTTCCACTCATTGTGCATGTTCCGCCATTTATGCAAGGAGATGAAGCGCAGGCGTTAACTGAAAAAGATTATTTTAAAAGTAAAAGATCACCACATGTCTGAAAGCGTTAAGTTTTCGAGGCAACCATCAATTCCTCATCCTTTACTGATGGGATCTCTTTAATAAATGGCTCTCGTTAATTTCTTGAACAAATAGCTCTCGTTAATTTCCTGAATAAATAGGTTTCGTTAATTTCAGGTCAATTATACGGATCAATCGAACCATGAAGGCGTATACGTCCATTTCTTTCAAAATGAGACTGTAAATGGTCCTATATAAGTTAGTATGTAAGGAAGTATATTCTTTAATACCGTCTGCAAACGCACTACGGGTACAAGAGAAACATAACAGCATACAATTTATTTAAAAGTTTATGGATATGTAGATTTGAAAAAGAAAGTGTCAATGTTCAGCTGTTCATATCGAATCCACACTTAGGTGGGCAATAATGAGGAAAAAAAATAACACGAGTAAGACTGGGATGGGAAATGAACATAGGCAAAATTGGTGACCTTAAGGTGACAGGCGACTTAGACGAAAACTGCAGCCACGAACGGCTCGAGTCACTTCAGAGGAAACGTCATCTTGAGTGAGTCAAACGCAACCCAAGAGATGGTGTTTTCGCCAGACCCATTGGGGTCGATAGCGACTTCGGGTAAAGTCATGGGGTCGGAATAAGACGCGAGCGGATCGAAGGGCAGTCGTCGAAATCATCAGATCCGGCAGCGTTGGTGGAAAGTTGAGCGTACGTCTGTTTCGGTTGAGGATGTAAGGTAGATGACAGACGCACGAAGATACTGTATAGAGTCCGCCGACAGGCGATGCGTATTCATCCGAAAATCCACATGCACCGATTCTATGCACGAAATCAATCTATCTCGCTACCTGTGTACCGTGTATTGCAGATTCCTTATGATCAAATGTCGCCAACAGAAAACTATCAAAGCAGGTCTTAACCCTTTGGGAGTGAGATGAAGCAATGTAACGTTAGGGGTGAGGTGGTGCATGATATAGGCCTACCCCAATATATATTGTATACTTGCAATTCACGGTATCAACTGCAAAACATAAAATGTGACGTAATAATACCCCATTCTGGCATTATCAGTTAAAGTAGTAATAATCACGAACAAAGTAGCTTTCTTCAACAATTATTATTGAAATGGCACGTGCATTTTTCAGTATTAATTAAGTCGTAACGTTACCAAAGGCACGAATGGTCAACGTTGCAAGTGAAGAGAATGTTTTTAATCATCATTTTTGACTGACTGCTCAATGCGATCTGTGCATACGGTAAAAGCGTGTTCAAGGCACATTCTCTTCCTACACGCGTTCCATCGTGTTCGACGCTAGACCTATACTTTTTCGATTCATAATATTCAACATGCAAACTTTTTTAAATTTCATTGTTGCGCTCGAAATTACCTGAAGTTTCCGTAAAGTGTCCGCAATTCAAATTCATTAAGGTAGACAAAAATAATTGAAACTGGTTTCACGTTTTCCATAGAATACCACACACAGAATAGCTATGGAGTGTGTCACACCCACCTCACTCCCAAAAGGTTAAAATAATTTCACTACAATGAACTAAATATAATCTGAAACTTAATCGTCGTTCGACAGTTTGGTCCGGTGTAACCCGACCGACATGCGCACGTATAGCTAGTTTCACTCATTGAGCATGTTCCGCCATTTACGCAAGGAGAAGAAGCGCAGGCGTTAACTAAAAATTAAAAATATTTTAAAGTAAGACCACTGCATGTTTGAAAGTTCTACGTTTTCGAGTCAGCCATCAATTCGTCGTAATGAATACGAGTGAATCAGACAATCACTTTCCGACACCTGTTTTCAGTAGGAAAAATATTGCTGTTACAATATTATAATTATTAAGTTATTGCTTTCATTATTGAAATTATCTCTGTTAACAACACGGGTCAATATTTTTATTAACTTCACAATTACGCCTATTATTATTTCTCTCTCGCATTTATAATGCTCCAATTTGAAATGAATGAGCATAAATCCATTGCAATGATAAATATTATTCTATGAGCGAAGGACTTTCTACGGTCTCTCATTAATAATTATCTTCCGAGAGGAGACAAGAACGCGTCCTCTTTTGTGTTACATGGCTTAAGTTCAACTAATCGGCCAATGTAAATGAGGATTTTGGATGTTAATTGAGTCAAGTATGTGATTGCACCAGAAATATCTTCAGATCATCGCTCGGTTGCGTTCGAAATGCTTATCGGTTGTAAACGTCTTTTGATCCCCGTCAGTTGATCCTCGTCATGTGGTCCCCTAGTCAATTGATCTCTTCGTCAATTGATCCTCTGCTTATTGAACACAGCCCAACTGATGAAACATTCGTGTTCCACTTGCGGCGTTCTCCATTTATTAAAAGAACGAGGTGAAAGAGCAAGATATGTTAAAATCGAACAAAAGAAAAGCTTAATTGAGAGTCATGATATGATTAGTTTATCTGCATAAAGTCCTAATCATGAGCGTCTATGCATGGGATAAATGAGCCATTGCTCTGAGATAAAAAAGCATATTCGAACTGCCGTAAGCGGTTACAGCGTAGTGACACGTAGCTTGGGCATTAATTTGCTATTTTGTGAATCTGTAAATCAATCTTTTGCTTATTAACAGTAGGCCTATCAACTATAAGTCTGTAACGCGCAGCCTAAATATTTGAGGGGATCAATTGACGAGGGGATCAATTGACTATGAGACCAATTGACGGGGGATCAATTGACGGGGATCAACTGACGGGGATCAACTGACGGGGATCAATTGACACGATACCCGCTTTTCAAATGTGAAAAATAATCGACTCGTTCGCGCTGTTGTCGTTTACAGTTTTGGTCTCTTGAATAAATAGCTTTCGTTAGTTTCATGTGAAGTATGCGGATCGGTCGAACCATGAAGACCTCCATCCATTTAGTTCAAAACAAGACTTTAGGTGGTCTAATATTCATATGCGCCATTTCTATGCACGATATTAATCTACCTCGCTACGTGGGCATTGTAGATACTTTGTGATCAAAATTAATGTCCTCAACAGAAAACTATTAAAGCGAGGTTTTAAAACTAATTTAGCTCCTGCGTTTGGCAAATATTCCCTCTCTGTCGCATGACCAATTGAATGGAGCAACATACAAGACCATCGGAACAAATAGTAAGAATAAAATTTGAAACTTACTCGTCGTTTGACAGTTTGTTCCGGTGTAACCCGACAGACATGCGCACGTGTAGCTAGTTCCACTAACTGAGCACGTTCCGCCATTTATGCAAGGAGAAGAAGCGCAGCCGTTAACTGAAATAAGATTATTTAAAAAAACCACCGCATGTTTGAAAGAGATTCGTTTTCGAGGCGTGGTTTATGCGAACGGTTTTCGTACATTATGCGAAGAATCGCATAATCGCATAAACCACGGGTACGTCCTGGTCGGCAAACTATTAGCAAAATACCGTCCTATGGGCTAATAATAGCCTGGAATAGCCAATTATAGTTGACACTGACCGAAATTCCCAAACTTTATGCAATAATTTGCAAAAAACTTCCATTTTGGAATTTAAACGAAACCCGCTAATTTATGCGGAAAAATGGGAAATCGCATAATCGCCTAAACCACGGGGCCGTACTTTTAGGCAATCATAATTTCTTCTTTTCAGATGCTAAATTCAATTAACATTCGAAATCCACGAACTTGGGCAGTCGATCTAATATGAAGGCATCGTAATAAGAGACAATTGATCTTACTGTTAGCGTAAGTGAATGTTGAGTTTGGTCAATAGCTAGAAATGTGTTACGATTCCCTTAAGGTCTATTACTTCGTACAGTTGACATGTCATGACAGCTGTCGCCCTCTGTTCGTTGTTCTCATACCTCCATCGATCATATTCCTAACGTCATAATTCCTGTATGTCACCTTCTCTCTGACATCCTTCTCTTATCGCCATCTTTGTCTCGTCTTCTTCATAATGTCGCCTTTCCATCGGTTCAATACCGAGCGCAACCCGTGCTCAATCCTCCCTCTTGGGCTATATATACATATATATATATACATATATATATACATATATATTCATCCTTCTCTGGCTGTCAGCCCTTATGTGTCATGTGTATTATACATTATAAATATAAATAAATAAATATTTATATATATATATACAGTAAGACGCTGTAGGTACTAGGTTGTAATTAAACACCATAGGCCTGCAATTAAATCGAGCGAAGTTAAGCATATTATGCTTCAATCATACATTCATGCGAACGAGTTATGGTCTTTCTACTCAAATTTTTCACTAACTATTACAACATTGTACTACTTAGTCACATAATCCACTAAATATTACAATATCCCGCATTCAACCATAACAATTTTAATAATTGCCCAGCCCAGTTTTCCCTGTAGATCGGCTTTAAGACGAAGCAACCCACAGGATTTGGCGACTGTTACTTCTCTGTTGCCGGACCCACTGCGTTGGACAACCTGCCTGACCATGTGTAGATTTGAGACAGTCAAATTGCAGCCTACCGCCCATCGTTTTAGAGTATCATATGACCGCCATTAAGTTTTGAAGTCTTGTTTTAATCATTGGGTACCATACGGTCTTATATGAAACGTCCAATTAATTAACTGATTAATTAATTAAGTTACAATTTGAAACTTACTCATCGTTTCACAGTATTCTCCAGTGTAATTCGGCAGACATAAGCATATGTATCTAGTTCCATCGGCCGTGCATGTACCACCGTGCAAACAGGGGCCAGAAACGCATGCATGAACTGAAAAATAAGAGTATATTTTAATTATGATTCACCCATGTTTGAGGCTGCCACGTATTCCAGGGAATCATCAATGTATGATTGAGTGATCGAATCAATGCTCAGCTCAGCTCAATTGATATAGCGCCTCTTCAAAAATTTACTCAGATGGGCGTGATTCCAGTAACCACATATACCAACCTATTGTCACTATTGTCGTTTATGTCGTTGCTGCTGTTAATTGTGGTGACCTGACAAATGCGCGCAAGACAAAAGCGCGCCGACAAATGCGCGCCGACAAAAGCGCGCAACGACATAAACGCGCAGGGCAAATGCGCGCCGACAAAAGCGCGCATAAAAATGAAGAAGTTAATTTCTAAAATAAACTATTTACTTAACTATAATACAAAATTTTAATAAAAAAAACTGTTGTAATGAATCAAAAAAAATATTGTTGTAATCAATATATTCACATCGACATTAAAGTGTATATAGCTGCTAATCTCTTTAAATATATATTTATAAACCTAATTTATTATAATATTTAAGCATATCTGCCTATCCAAATCTCAAAATAACTTATCAAAAATTTTTATTTTAATTAGTTAAACAAAGTCAAATGTTAATGTTGTGAGCTACTCCTCTCAAATAATCCAATAAAGGCACTGCTCCAAATGTCGGGACCAAAGCTTGCAGACGTCGATTCTGTGCGCTTTTGTCCTGCGCGCATTTGTCGGGGTTCTTAGCATTGCGCGCTTTTGTCTTGCGCGCTTTTGTTACGGCGCCGTTAATTGTGTTATTACTTGTATTACCATCATTATATTTTTTAATACGGCGCATTTATTTAACTCTTATGTCCAGGGGCGTCGCTACCGTTGAGGCGCAGAGGCGTCTTACTCCTCCGAGTTTCAGTATTATGTTTTTTTTAAATTTAAAAATAATCTGAGCCGCCCGGCATTAATAGCGTTACCTCAGAGACAGCTGACAGATTGCTGTAATCATTCCAATGTCACAAGGTGTACTGTTTCCCGCGTGATATTCGTTGCATAAACTTGCATTAGCCTAGTGTATGCATGATCTAACAGGTGACTTCCAGCCTTGGAGAATACCACTGATTCATGATCATAACGGCATCGTCACAAACGTCCCCACTCCTTCTGCCCTCCCTCCCCTTCCTCTTTCTCCACCATCTATTTTACCGCCGATTACTTTACCACTTCAGATGAATTGAGTCTAGGATGAGTCAAGCCATGAGCTGTTCGATGACATCCAATCCCCAAGGATATCCCGTGTCTGACTCTAAAGACGGGAAAATGTGAGCGCCATGAGACGACAGGCGGTGGAAGTATGCAGTTAAAAAGGCACTTGGGGCTTACACAATTATCGAATCGGTAAGTACTTACGATTTTCACAAGTCGGGCCCATGTAGGGAAATTGACATTCGCAGCTATATGTAGAGTCACCTTCGTTGACGCACGTTCCGCCGAATTTACAAGGACTTGAGTCGCACGGATTGACTGAAAAATCGTTACAACTGTTACGAAACTTGAAACAGCTAGACATAGATTGTGAATATCCCGCATACAATATCGAGTACTTACTGCGTTTTGTCCTTTACTCACACTAATTATTGAGTGCCATTTTCTACACCACCCCCGACCATAGACAACCAAATTATGATTATAGTTATCTCGCATTTATAACAGCCTACTCCAATTTGAAGTAAATAAGCATAAATCGATGGCAATGATAAATATTATTGTGAAGGAAGGACTTTATAACGGTCTTGGAACAGTGGCCGTCTGAGAGGAGACTAAAACAGTTACTCATTTAGGTCAGAGGGCTAAAACTGAAACTTACTCGTCGTTTGACAGTTTGGTCCGGTGTAACCCGGCCGTCATTTTATGACGGCATCGACACACACTTCCCCTAACCTCCCACGTTCACTCCCTTCCCTACTTCTTTATCCATCTGTTTTCCCACCTACTCCTTCACATCTTTAGGTGGATTGAGTCTTGGATGAGTTTTGTCCTGAGCAGTTCGACGACATCCAATCTTCAAGGACATCCAGTGCCTAGCTCTAAAGACGTTACCATGGGAGCGCAAAAAGACACCAGGCAGTGCAAGTATGCAGTTAAGTAAGTATGCACTTTATTGAACAGCTTGCAAACGCACTGCGGACACATCATAATATGAACAATCAAAGAATAATAATCAAACAAACAATTACACAACAGGCATCCGCGGAGTAGTTAGAGTAAATAGAAAGCAAACCATAGTTATTACACCCAGCAGTTAAAAAGGTACTTGGGGCTCACAAAGGTAACTAGTCCATAAGTACTTACGATTTTCACAGGTTGGGCCAGAATACGGAAATTGACACACGCAGCTGTACCATGTGTAGTCATCTTCGTTGACGCACGTTCCGCCGTGCTTGCAAGGATTTGAGTTGCACGGATTGTCTAAAAAGCATATTTACTGTTACGAGAATGTAGCAGCGAGACATTAACTGTGAATATGAAAACCCGAATATAATTCTTCACTCTCTTTAGTTGTCTGCCTTCTATGCAGGTTCGCATGTCCAATGTCGCCAATCCTCTCTGTTCTGGGCCGCCGCCTCCTTTTTAACCATCCAGTCCATATCGTGTACTTACTGCGCTAAGTCCTATCTCGACAATTGCTGAGCAACGTTCGAGATTTCTACTTCATCTGCATAGACAACTGAACTGTAGGCATGTTTACTGCTACGAGACTGAACACACACATATATATATATGATATATAATATATATATATGTATGAAAGGCATATATGTACACATATACATGGAGTATATTGATCGGGCACAGTCAGTGAGCACATAAGACGGCAAAGGAAATTACTGTCCAACCGCCAACATACGCCGAAGTTGAGAAAATGAAGTTTCTAACACATCATACCTATGATTTTCTCTCAGGCTATATTAAAAAAACTGCCTCTATCATCTTTTTACTGACGTGTGATTGTACTGAGTTCGTTAAGACCAACCTCAGTTGTACGTAGGCTGCGTTATAAACTGAACGCGTTCAGAAACAGTTTCAACTACATTAAGGCAGATATGAAAGGCCTATAGTAATTAAGTAAGTATAGTCCTTAATAACCATTTGCAAAAGCGCAATCGGACAACAGAAATTAATGACCAAACTTCGAGGCAATAACAACGAATAAACAGAAAAATTGCAGATTGTAAAGTGTGTTTGAAACGCGTATAGATTGGCTATACAACATTTTAATTATAATGGTATATGCTATAGAATCGATTCGATGAGTACTCACGCCCTTCTTCACAATTTTCTCCCGTATAAGGAATGACACAGTCGCAGGTGTAGGTAGAGTCTCCTTCGTCGATGCAAGTTCCTCCGCTCCGACAGGGGTGTGAGTTGCACGGATTGGCTAAAAAGAAGTATTTTTAATGGATAAATCTTCTGCGGCCGAACGCTCGGGTCAAATACAAACGAGAATTTTACTTATACGGCTGAACACATAAAACATTTAGCGACTTAAAGACTTCTGCGCATGCGCAACTTTTGTCACATGCGCACTGCTAAGAACGCCAAAAATGTTAATATGCGTCGTGAGGGTCACGTTAAGCTTCGCGAGAATTGTGTTTACCGTCAGTGTTAAGGCTAGTGTCATTTTTAGACATTTGGAAAACTTTCGGCCGCATAAATCATTTTTCCGTGCATTGGGAGGCCGAAGTTTCGGCCGCAGAAGTGCCACGCATTTTTAATGCTGCAGCAAAACTGAAACAAAGAGACATTGATTTTTTAGTGAGTCTCGTCTAACTTACGGGAATGACGAATTCGAATCATGACTCAAGGAAAGCGTGTGTGGCAAGTTAGTCGTCTTTTGTATTCATTGATTAGACTGAGTTTGACCAGCTTTAAGGAGCAGAGGTAGGCCCTACTCAATAGGTCCTTGAATATTCTGCAACATTTCATTTTTACGCTCTACAAATTTTCGTAATTACATTTACATAATATCCGATCAGGATATGATTACACTTCAAACATTTTGAGAAATAGATTGCTATTGGAGAGTTTTTATAATCAGTGCGAAAGCTTACTTCCTCGCAGCTACAATAGGTCTAGAGTGTAACTACTGGCAGATAAGCAGCTGTCTTCGGTGGAATCCCACGTACGGAACGTTCCACCGTTCCGCCGTTTCACAAACTCGAGGATAAAAAGTTAAGAACAGCAGTCATATTGAAACTTCGTCTGAAAGTCGATTGGATTAATTAGATTTTGATCTACTATTGTTAGTTAGAATGGACTCACTCGGCGGTGTCTCACAACGGGTCCCGGTGTATCCATCATGACAGGTACACTTGTAGGTTCTACGATAGACTCTGCACGTGCCATCGTTCAGACATGGATTTGGGTTACACGAATTGCCTCCTGAACGCGTTCATTGGAGAAAACACAAAAGCTAACCTTTTTATGTTATATTGTTACGTTGTTATTTGTTGGTTACAGTGGGATCATGTTAATGACCCGATTGCAGAACTCGTTAATGTAATGATCTGAGTTAAATTTCAAGAATTTATGTAAATGTGTCTCTGATTTACAGTTGTTAGAATTTCCCGCTCCAGGTCTATGATTATGACATGCGAAATATATTGCCATTCATGCCTCATTACCGTCAACTGTAACATAACGATGCTATGGTCACTCTTTACCTACGTCTGGGAGGTAAGCGATGCTAGTATAAATGCTACTAATAAAGACAGCTTCAAGTAATTCTCGATTATTTACGAGGTCTGAGGTAGTAAATTAGCACCGCAGACCTTGAATGATAAAGTCAATGCTTATTGGAGACTTCGACGAGGCGTGAAAATTTTGAGCATTATAATATTATTATAATCGAGTGAAGATATCCTGCGCCTCAATTTTTGGTTATTTAAAACACTTGTTAGACGGTCATTAAATCTGAAACTTAGATGATGTTGTGCGCTTGATAGATGGCAGGATATAAATATGCAAATACATGTCAAATTAGTTAATTTTAGCAAGTGATCATATAATGATGGCAGCGAATTGAAATTGTTCATTTGCGCTGTATAAACGCACCGTGAAAAGATATTGTTGACAACCGTTGTTTTGAATGGATTCTAACGTCGGATATAAGAGGCATTCTAAATAAACTTGCCATGTTCTAAATTCTGCTCTTGAAAGATGACGTGAATTGTCTATTTTTATTAATAGGGCATTAAATTTATGTTTAAGTAAATCGTGTTCAGATATTCTTAGGGTTATATTAATTGACAGTCCGGACTATACAGAGTTCTTAGTGTTCATTTACCGCCGACGACGCAGACTTTTCGTTGTTCGTCGTACACATATCCTTCTGCGCAGGGACCATCGCATTTGCCTCCTCCTGCTATGTCACATCTGCCAAGACAGTGAGGTGAACACTCTGAAATAGTATATATATATATATATATATATATATACTGTGTTCAGAAAAAAGAGCCCTTAAGGGTTATTGCAAAGATAATTAGTAAATATTGGGAATACATTTTCCTCAGCAACAAATACCAGTAATTAGCTCCACTTATTTTCACTCCAGTGCCCATTAGATGCTTTTCCGTTTTACCAATAGTCGATACACCAACCGGAACCATGACTGACCAACCAAAATGGAGAAGGTATGAGGGCAGACGATCAATGCAGCCGAGATTTTAATCTTCAGGTCTTCTGCGACGGCGCAAAGACAATAATTTTGACTGTTTTTGTGTAGCTTTGGTTAACAACTGTTTATCTGCAAACCGAGTAAATTTACCACGTGAGCGCGGATAGTGCGCTACCGGTTGCCTTGAATGCTCAAATCGATGATTTTGACTGTGATCGTATCTATTATATTGAAAATGGGTCTATTAATATCTCTGGTGAAAGTGACACTATAATCAATTAAGAAGCCCATGTCATGTGGTAGGCCTATACTCTCGTTTTCAACGATTTGGTTGGCATTCTATGTAACACACAAACCTCTGACTGATTCTCATTGTTACTGTTGAAGTGTTTTGTAAAAAAAATCCAAGGAGTTGTAAACGTACCGATGCATTTCAGTTCGCTCGTTAACCCGTATCCTTCGTCGCATTGACCATCGCATCCACCTTGTCCAGTTGAGGCGCAGCCAGCGGAACAGTGCGGAGAACATGCTAGAATGGACAGCAAAGCCAACGATTGCAATAACTGTCGTAACTGCCGTAATGTCATCGTAATTGCAAACTCCAAATTCTTAAATGCTACTCCTTACCAAATTATTATCATAAAGTGAGCGCGGTCTTAGAAGCATGGGTCATCGGCCTTATTCGCGACTCGCCAGAAGGCCAGAGTGTTAACACTTTTAGGCTTGAGACTGAAGGGAATCGAGTACCATAGACTATACATGTAATTGACAGTAGTAAGACTCAGAGTGAATGCCGAGAGGCCGTACTCTGTGAAAACAAAACGGATTTTAACTTGGAATACTTGGATAATTGGCAGATAGAATAACTGTGTATCTGATAAGTTAATTATTTTTATTATTATTATAATTATTATGATTATTATCATTATTATTACTATTATTATTATTGCAATATTAGGCTCTAATGGCTTTTCCGCATGGAAACGTGTGACGTATCCCATGTGTTTTGCCAGCAGAGTCTTATACCTGTGATATGTATATTTTTCAGAATCGCAAAAATGTGCAAATGCTGAACAAAGAGAGTTTTCCGTCTATTAAATCTATCGAAATATACATCATCTTGTAAAAGAAGACATTGTGCAACCTAAGTTGTCATTGCAATTACATCATACCCTGGTCGCAGTTTCTCCCGGTCCATCCCGTATAACAAGAACATATGTAACCATAGCTGTTCTGCGGGAGCTTGTAGCACTGACCGTGGCTTCCACATGGACTTGGATAACTCTGACAGGGATCGTCAGCTGGTAGCAAAGCAAATACATATATCATTCAAGAGCAAACAAAATATTCGAGCAATTCACTTAGTAACCAGGGACATCGATTCAACAACTGAAACATTCTATTATGCCTACAATGAAAATGTGCTATATGAATGTAGGATCTGTTATAGTTTAAAGAAGTTTGTTCCTGTCATTTACTGGATTATATTTTGAGAATCCTGGAATCGAACACATAATTCGAGGTGTTATCCTTAGAGCTCAAATTTGAAACTTGAATTTCATAGTGTGCTACGCTCGCGCTACATAAATTAACTCCTGGGAAGACAAAGGCACTGGGTTGAGCAAGGTACTGACAGGCAACCCTGGCGCGATCTTGTCAAGAGAGTTAAAGCGAAACATCGAGGAAGTGGACTAGAACGTACTATGGTAGGACGTGACTTCAAACCCAATTCCAATACCTTTTATCGCGCTGAGTCTTTGCCTGACGACCTATTGGACCTACGTTTGCCTTGATGCCTTCCCTACTTGTAGTTCTCAATGTACGGCAACGCAAGAAGGCTCGGCCCGCTTGAGGGAGAAGGAGGGAGCCTTCCTGTTTGATAGACCCGGGCGGCGCGACACAATGAATTCAATATTATTGCAGGTGTTAATGAGTAAAGTTTATATGTCACCTATGTAGGTGCTAACAAGTTTAAATATATCGTGCACAAAATGACAAATCATAGTTATTTTGAGGAAACTATATATGCCAAATGAGGGATGAAATCTTATGAGACTGGCGTAATGAAACGTACACTTGTCACAATTTCTTCCAGTCCATCCCGCATCACAGTCGCAACGATAGTCAGTGTTGCCGTTGATGGTACAACATCCTCCGTGTATACAAGGATCGGGAACACACGGATGCGTGGCTGGAGCAGAGCAATAGCGACAGAATTAGTGCAGTCAGTATCTAGTAGCAGTGCACTTTTGACACACTATTAGACACAAGCATTAACGTGACTCGATCGATCGTAGACATGAGCTCTGTATGCAATACAGTACAACTTACAATGCCATTGCCCTCTTTCCTCATCGTATTATCGTACGCGACCACACGACATTACAACGCTGAGGATGCTTCCACACTGAACGCATCAGTGGTGCCTCTAGCCCGTAATTTCCCGAAACATATCAATACTTCAATTAAAAAACAGGGCTTCACATGAAATATATTCGCCTATATTGATATGCCATGGTACCTACCTAAAAGGTACCTACCTTTTATTGTATAAGAAGTAGGTAATTTCATTGCAATTGTAGATTAGAACTTACGGTTTTCACAATTCGAACCGGTCCAAGCGTAAGTGCAGTGACAGCAATAGGAGTTGCCGCCGTAACCCTTCGGTTCACAAATTCCTCCATTTAGACACGGTTTTCTCGCACATGGATTACCACCTTCACAGAGAAACACAAACAGCAGTTCGGGAATTCTGTAACAGGCAGTTTTTAATACAATACTTTGTTAGAGTGAAGAAATAGAAGACCATTTTGCCGAAGCAAACACTGAAAAGCCACCGACTGTGAGCAGGATGGTTCTCCAATTTAGAATCCTTGGTTTTTGGATTACGATTTTGAGGTTATAATGTTGTGGGTTGAAAGTTCAGTGGGCTAATTAACACTAGCTTGTATCGCATCCATCAGAATACTTTCTAACAGCGCTAATGCAATGCTATTTAAATCGAAAAAATTCCTCAGCGACATACAACAGATAGATCAGTGCAGTCAAAGAGGTGCTACAGAGTTGACAGCTATTAGAGGGAGCCTGTACCTGGCTATCTGGGAAGTTATCATTTTCTGCCAAAGCCAATGCTATGAATGCAGTTAAGAACTGGTGCGGTTTGTTATCTGGAATTTCCAGTTGTCCAATATTAGTATTAATCATGTCTAACCACCCAAGCTTAGAACTTGAAACGATCACTGGATTCTATAATTAATTAACTCATTCAAAGCATGTGCATAGAGTCTCTCCAATGCAACTTCTCAGAGTCGCTCTCGGCCAAACCTCATCTGAAAAGTACAGTTTACAAATGTTCGTACGTAGAATATTCATGCAGAATCCATAGCTAAGAGAAGCATAAGTCCAAAGAGAGTCTGCTTCATTTGGATGGATCAATCACTCAAAAGCCCGACGCCGCATCGTCAAGGTGTTTGTAAAGGGAACAAAAAATTCACTCACCAGCTGAAACGCCTGTGACGATGACTAAAAAATAAAATATTATTTCATAAGCTATCAAGGTTTATTTTGAAAATCTTGCAGAACATTGTAACTAATACACATTTAGGCGAAGGATGAGAACTTTTAGGAGTGTAGT
Source organism: Bimastos eiseni (assembly GCA_959347315.1). Classification (NCBI taxonomy): domain Eukaryota; kingdom Metazoa; phylum Annelida; class Clitellata; order Crassiclitellata; family Lumbricidae; genus Bimastos; species Bimastos eiseni. Next base: position 7,410,003 of record OY365812.1, on the reverse strand, counting down.
TGCCTATAATTATGAAGTGCGGCTTTAAAATTTTGTTTAGATTTTAGTTCTAGAGACGAATGGAGGAAGTGCGTTGCCCGATGTGTAGACATACACTTGAAGGACTAAGTACTAAGTAAGTTGGTTCTGGGTCCTCGCTGATCTACGTTTTCATACAAATTATGCATATATATATTCATCCTTCTCTGGCTGTCAGCCCTTATGTGTCATGTGTATTATACATTATAAATATATATATATATTTACAGTAACACGCTGTAGGTACTAGGTTGTAATTAAACACCATAGGCCTGCAATTAAATCGAGCGAAGTTAAGCATATTATGCTTCAATCATACATTTATGCGAACGAGTTATGGTCTTTCTACTCAAATTTTTCACTAACTATTACAACATTGTACTACTTAGTCACATAATCCACTAAATATTACAATATCTCGGATTCAACCATAAAAATTTTAATAATTGCCCAGTCCAGTTTTCACTATAGATCGGCTTTAAGACGAAGCTACCCACAGGATTTGGCGACTTACTTCTCTGTTGCCGGACTCACTGCGTTGGACAACCTGCCTGACCATGTGTAGATTTTAGACAGTCTAATTGCAGCCTACCACCCATCGTGGTATCATATGAGTATCATATGACCGCCATTAAGTTTTGAATAATTTAAATTATGCATTCAAAGGTGAAAGCTTTTATTTGGTAAGACATCCAAAAGGACCAACAGGTAATTATAATTTATAATTTTATATTGTGAAAAATAGGTCTATATATATAATGTTAAGTTGCAATATATATTGAATACAAGGACAGTCAAATATAAATCACACTATGGAACTGCCCACTGCTCAAATATTATGCTTGAAATATGTTCTTCCTTGCATAGTTGTGCAAACCTGCAAATAGATACATTAGAGAGTTATTATGATATTGCTTGAAGTTGGCTACGACGTGGTGTAGTGCTTTTTATATGGAGTCGCCATTGCATCATTCAGTCTAAACGGACAAGATAGTGGACATAAACGTAAATACTTTGAATTGATGGGAATCTAAAAGCAAAGCTTACCTAGAAGAGTCAGGAGAAACAGATGACCTTTGGACTTGTGTGCCCTGATCATGGCTAAGAAATACTTCATCACTTTAACTCCTCTATGGATAATCAGTACAATCTTCGATCTGCAACTGCGAGAAATGGTCTCATTTATAGTAATGCGGAACTCTTTTATGTAGCTTCTCGGGGCTGTTACCTGACCCATATGAGCGAGCTTGCTAATAGTAATTTCTGGATTATTAACTACCAATTCGTTAATTCATTATCAGGGTTGGTCAAGAGTCGGGTCCAATTGGGTCGGGTCCAATTGGGTCGGGTTGATTTAAAATTTAGAGGAATAGGCCTAGGGTGGGTAGAAAAACCGCGTAATATTAATAATCCTCACGATAATTAATATTACGCGATTTTCCTACTCACCATTCTCACATCAACTATACCCAACTAAAAAGTGCAAAAATACTAATCAACAGTTACCGTTGACAAATGGTTGTATTAGGTACCACAATTTTAATTCATCCGAATAAATTTCTGGTTTATTTAGTCGGCCAAAAAATAGGATCATGTAGACTTATTTTAAAATAGAAACTGGATTGATGATAATAATTATGCTCAAATGGAAGCTGGATCAATGAAAATAATTTTACAAGTGTGTTTTAAAATATCTACTTAAACAAAATGTTGTTCAGAAATTCCACTAGCTTCCATCACTATTTTGTCATCAATCGAACTTCTGAGAATGCATGATATTTTCGTCGATCCAGCTTCCATTCAGGCATAATTCTCTTCTGCGATCCAGCTTCCATTTAGGTATATTTCTTTTCATTAATCAAGATTTTGCTCCCGTACACGGCCTTGTTTACAACGATTCACCCCCGTCGTAACCGCATTCTCACATCAATCAAGCATGACATTTTCATCGATCCAGTTTCCATTGATGCATAATTTCTTTCATTAATCTAATTTCTACTTGCCAATTGCTCTTTTTCATCGACCCCGTCTCCATTTAAGCTACGGTCGGACATCTATTCACGTCAGATAATAAAATACGCAAAAATACACTAAAATCACTATGGTATAATAAAATACGCGAAAATGTTTACCCTATTAACTACACTAACCATAACCCTAACCGACCCTCATGATGGGGATACGTTTATGTGGACGATACCTCCGTATATACACTGAAATAATTCCGAAATTAATTCGGGTGAATTAAAATTATAGTAGGCCTACCTTGTATTAGCATATTGTACGATATAGTTTAAACCAGAAATTGTTTGTTAATTGTATTGGTGTGATACTAATGTCCTCAACATATTGAATCTGTTCGGGTTGGATCAGAATTTATGTGATAAGTGAGGTTGGGTTCAATGTGCGATGTGTCGGGTCCCTTAAGACTTAAGTTATCTACTAACAATGTCTGATGCAAATGAAACAACCCCAAAACAACAGCTGAAAACATTCTCGTAAACATTTCTTGTCTAGTCTGTTATCCATGTGAAGGTCAGCAATCTTTAAAGCATCTTAAATGCTCACCTTTCGAACAACTCCTACCAAGATCTGTCAATACCCTGCTCTATTCTTTCCACACTTTGATTATTTAAGACTTAATAACTTGTTGCGAGAAGTATGGCATATCTGATCTTAGCTGAATGAGACAGTGTGGACCATCTGCATGTCTGCAACTGTGAGCGCATAACACTAGGACTTATTTACGGACTCTTTAGTTAGTTTTAAATAACGATATAATAATTGATCATAACCGCGATGTTTCAGCACATAGAATCGAATTCGCAATTAAACACAAAACTGACATTACGCGTAAAATTGATTTGACCATCTATATTATTGATTAAGACTAAGCGACATTTCCGTCTATTAAATGTCAGCAAAATAGTCTTTTGAAATGCAGAATTCTGAAACGCGCATGTAGGCCCTACGTGAGACTAGGTCAACTGTGTACAGAAAGCGATACTAGTGTTCTATGTAAGCAAACGTTGATCTATCTAATAAAATGAATCGACTAATCAAATGAAATTTCTGTTTCTCTCGCTGTAAATTAAACGAGGAATTCGATCGCATCCTCTTGTTCCATTCGTTGGAAAATTCTTGCAATCACCTTTCCTGCTACAGGCCTAAGTAACAACCATCCTTTCAGCCAACTTCGCCCATCTGCAGACAATCCGCACTCTAATAATTATAATCCGGCACGGCATATTAGAGATAGGCTAATATTGACCGACTCAATGTACATGGTTATGAGTCGGGGACAGACTATCGTCATTCAGGAGACCGACTCTCAGCCTTACAGCACGGATAAATGTACGTGTTACAACCCAACTACCGACAGAGACGATAACATAATGCCCTAAGTGGAAACCACCCCTTCATTCTATCAATCTGGTGCAGCGCTCAGGTCAAAAGTTGACGACGTCTACATTCTACAATGCCACACGTGGCCAAGCTGCATTACACAGAGGACATCAACGTAACTTCTGAAGCGCCTCATCATGTTTTTCGACACAATCTGTTTTATATTCTTTATGTTTCGAACAATAAGGTTGAGCCTGGATCTTCTTGGCTGTCATTGCAGACATTGAAACGGAATCCATGTCCCATTTGATTCTAACATTTCCATCCCTGTTTGTTTGAATCTCCTGTGGACGTATAGCATTATTACATCGGAAAAATATGCGGAATATTTAGGGCGATGTTTCTTCGGTTATATTATTGTTTCTGACTTATTACCAACGATGCATTTCCATCATAGTGAACGTTTATTCAATCTCTCCTCAAGGACAATTTAAAATCAAAACACAATACAATGCAAGAAAATGTAAGTTTTTTCAAAAGATGAAGTCATTGGAATAGTATGTTGATGTATCATTTGATCATGTGCGCGTTCTGGTGATGACAATATAGCAATGATTACATGCTGCTCATCTTTGTTAAAGTAGGTAAGTCCTATAGAAGAAATTCAATGTCACTGGAAGCGAGTTAATTAGAGGCAATAAAATAATTACGAATTAAAACAGTGAAATCACAAATTAACTAATGAAAGTTGTGACCACAACACGTTCATAAATACTAACATTGGTATTGCTACGCAAAGCTTGATTTCACTACAATCTAACATGCAAAGAAAGGCTTCTGAAATGTGAAACGCTTGTTCCATTATCACCTAAATAGTAACAGATTTGCTCCAACATTGCATCTACAATACTTGCGAGACAAGAGTAACCATCGACCATGAAGTATGTTTTCAGGTCAGCCTGAAACAAACAAAAAAGTCCGGATGAAAGTCATTTGTTGCTTTTTTATAAAAGCTGGTATAATCAAAAGAGAGCTACATTATTTCACCATTCTCTCATCCTTAACGACGACTGCTATAGCAGCACCTTAACCTTCTTGTATACGTACATGTAACTTGTGACAACCGAACAATCCCTCTGACTTCACACAGCGCTCTTGAATGAACTAGTGCCCTTCTCTTGTGGCGACCACCGCCCGGACGACGACCCAGCTTGCCGGACGGTGTCAGCTCCAGCCCACAACAACGGCTGGAGCTACCCGAGTCCCTGCCTTGTCTACCCTCAATGCATAATGCCTACTTTCCATTTCTACTTAGGGTGACCGTACTGCCAGAGGAGGCTAAGTATGGGTCGCTTCTTTAAGAAAGGTGACATCTCAGTCTCAAGGTCCGACTCGGCCTCGGCCTCGATCGCCGGATGGGCAACATTCCGAACATAGCCTTTACTCAAAAACAGGGTCCGTATTCCTATCGGCAAGTGCTTTACCCGTCTTGTGAACCTTCTTTTCTACGGGCTTCCACTTCTTCTATACCTGATATAAAGTAGATGCACCATTCTGCACCTCACGACTCTTAGACTATCGCCAATAAAAGATACCAAAAATTTTCAAAGTTCCGTAGATTAGAAATACTTGTGACAAATCTCTACTTCGCTTTGCCCTAGAGGTTCTTAAAGCTGTGTTTCGCGGCCCTTGATGGTAAGCGAAGCTCTTGTCAATAGTCCGCGGAAATGTTTGGTGAAATAAATTTTTTTACACTTCTTTAACACTAATTTAACATTAATTTAATTTTTTTAGATATATTTAACAATCTAACTTAGAAACTGGAACATGAGAGTACGACGTAAAGGCAAAAGCGTCGTCTGGCATTGTGGAAACTGTGAACAGATAAATGTATGGGTAATGCTTCATCCTTGTTTAATTTTGTGTTTCTAGTTCTTAGCGAATCGCTTTGACTGACATCAAGCATCGCATTGATTTGCTTGCTAGCAATTACACACGGGCTCATACGTCTCATTAATTATGATTAATGTTACTGTTTATTATTGAATTTTATGGTAAATTTAATGTTTTGCTGCGCAGTTTGTAAAATCAATAAATGTTTCATTATTTTATACATGAACAATTAAACAAATTCATTACTTTTGCAATACGTGGTTGTTATTGTTACAATGGTACAGCCTAATAAATTTGTGCGTTGATGTTCATGCAAATAACTTTTTTATTTCTTTGTATTGTAGGCCTACTTACATGATCACAACATCAAATGATATTAAAATTATGAAATCAAACTGGGGAAGATTATAACGCTTCCCAGACTCCCTTATAGTGAGGGGATTCGAACCTTCGGCGCTCGTTTGTCTACTTAAACTTCACTTCATACATCAACGTGTTCTCACGTTTGGCGTCGGTGGTTCGCAGCAATTATTAAAAAGTCATTGCTGGTCCCTGGCGTCAAAAAGTTTAGGAACCACTGCCCTAGACAACGTCGGTCGCTACACTTTGCGTCTTGTCATCCTATAATCATACACTACTGAATTACGTCATGTCGTCCTAGACAATACAAGTCGCACAGCTCTACGTCATGTCGTCCTAGTCACTTATCTACAGGATACCGCATCTTCCACTCATCACTCGTTGTAAGGCTTCATTTGATTAGATCAGGACATCGATTGTTCGATTAGCAATTAAGGAACGAGCTTTGAGTGCAGAATATTCCATCACCTGTTAATCTACGTAAATCTCATGTCTTTGTTGCTAGCAGTTTCATCCGATACATCCGTAATATCGATCGTCTCCACAGCTTTATGCACAAAGGACGCTGGGTATCACTAGGCACATTAAACCGATCATTTTGAATATTTGGTTAGCTGAATACCAAGGGACAGCTCAACAATTTTCAACAACAACAGATCACGATGAGAAGTATAAATGCATGGAGTTCTCTTGCATTCTGTAGAGCCATCTACATCAAAGCCGGTGTGAGACATCAACGTCACTTTGACAGGTTTATAAACTATGAACATATTTCTGGAGTCATTATTGCTTAAGAAGTAACAGGACTCGATCTTGACAGATTTTGTTAAACTATCGTTTAGTGAGCAGAAGATTTGATTGTTCAATGTTTCTCTTAAACGACATCCTTCTAATAATCACGATCTAATGTTACCAATTTCGTCACGGCAGTGCAATCATCTACAAGAGGTAAGTAAGTTGATTGTTCTTATGTTATATAAACAGAAGCGGCGATCTCGTTTAACAGGTGAGGGGGCACCAGGACAGTGTTTTGTGCATGAATGAATGTTGTTTGTATTCCAGTTGGCTAACGATCAACTATGAACACTGAAGCAGAATTTTAAGAATTATCGAATCAGGCCGTCATGCAGCATAGTCCTCGTTTTAAATTAACTTAGAATGCTTGCAGTTACTAGCTACGACTGACACTTAATATCTCCTGTAGAACCTACATGCCTTAGCGAAGATATCTGTCTAGTGTGTAAAAATTACTATACGCTGTCATTTTCAGAAAGCGAACATGATCTACTAATGCATACAAGTGAACTTCTACAAATAATACTTATCAGTAGGCTATTATTAATGACCTCTGCTTTTATAAATTATATTTTCTTGCATTGAAATGTGTTTTTTTTAAATTGAAAAGCCCCGTGAATAGAGATTTACCGACCGACTTCAATCTGCCTATGCCTCTTTAAGGCTGCCCGGCTTCAATGTGAACTTCTAAACTTTTGTAAGGAGCTAGATGCATCATGAAATTACAGGTGTTTGTATTGTATTAAAATATTATACTTCACGCTAGAGATAAAATGTTGATAAATAGTCTGACCCCATATATAACGAAGTCCCACCAAAAGGGATCAGCGTTTAACATCCGCGCCAACGTGGCTGCAGCTACAACGTCGCTAACAGTCTGCCGTGGGCTAACAGAATACGCATACCAAACATTATCAGATTTTGATGCACAGACTGTTCATATGCGCGTCGAAGCCAAGATCAACTGAGAGCGTTATTCCTAGTTTTTTCATTGTGCCTAACCTAATGAGTTCCGTTGTTTCAGTGGACAGGAACTCTCCTAGCAGACGACTATTTCTTGCTGCTTATTATGAGATTTCTTTTCTCGACCCATTTGAACACGTTTTTCATATCGTTCAGTTTCGGCCTACTGTTGGCAAAGGGTATTAGGATATTAACTCTGCGCCGTGGGCTTGATCGTGTTGTTCGTCGAGTGCGGAGGTCAGAGTATGAATATAACTGCGATGAAAAGTACCACACCCATAGGTCTACATTTAGTCCTGTTCGTTGGGTGACGCTGGCCTCGATATCGATTTCGGGCGGGGATTGCCTTTGAACTTGGTACTATGATGTAGAATACACCATTGAAAATAACAATGACTAAATTATAAGTAGGCCTATTTATTGATTCCAGTTGAGTTCTGATGTTATTTATGAAGCACTGCAATAAAATTTTAATTATCTTATTTGATAGTAATAATGACAACGCCGATTTATAAGGCGCCGATCACGCGGTCCTAACAACAACAAAGGGAGCCGTACAACCCAGACAGATAGCGACTAAAATATCTTCAGACGCAATATGTTTGAGAAATAAGCCGATCGAATAATGATTTCAGTAGTAATTGGCCTACAGTTGTTCGTGATATTTATTAACGACGCGATATAACATAAAAACAACTTCTAAATATTGGTTTGCAGTCAGACCAATATTTGTTCTGCGTTTTCAAGTAGCGAAGTCATCTAAAAAAAAGAAGTATAAAACCACTAACCAATAATTATCAAACATATCGCTTTATGGTAAAATTACCAAAGACCATTATGTAAGAAACATAATTTAAATTTATATTACTTCGTCAGTTCCACTTATAATTAATGTCAGCATCAATAGGCTACTCTTCTCGGAGCTGATGTAATCAATGCAAAAAAGTCAACGAAAGCGAAGCTACATGTACAGTAGATGTACTGGATACCATTGGAGACAGAAAGAAATGTAGTCATCATTAATCATCTCGTGTAAATACTTGAATTATATATTGCGGGACGTAATCATATATGCCACGGTCTGTGTGCATGTATGTATGTATGTATGTATGTATGCATGCATGCATGTATGTATGTATGTATATATGTATGTATGTATGTGCGTATGTATGTATGTATGTATGTATGTATGTAGGTATGTATGTATGTATGTATGTATGTATGTATGTATGTGTGTATGTATGTATGTATGTGTGTATGTATGTATGTATGTATATATGTATGTATGTATATATGTATGTATGTATGTATATATGTATGTATGTATGTGTGTGTATGTATGTGTGTATGTATTGTATGTGTGTATGTAACTATGTATGTATGTATGTATGTATGTATGTATATATGTATGTATGTATGTATGTATGTGTGTGTATGTATGTGTGTATGTATTGTATGTGTGTATGTAACTATGTATGTATGTATGTATGTATGTATGTATGTATGTATGTATGTATTGATACAGTATGTCTGGGCATTAGCGTAGCGCATTTTAAGAGCCATTTATAACTTAAAAGGACTATAAGAACGGTGTACTCAGCGTGCTACGTTATGGGTTCGATGAGTTCGATCTTGAGAAGGTTTTTCGGTCAAAATCTCAAAACATTTGTAACCAGAATCAGCAGTGAAGCAGTTATTGTGCTTTAATATTAGCATGGCCTCTTACCTCACACCTAGGTCGTAATAGTGATCGTAATCTCCAAACTTCTAAAGCGCCACTCGAAAGCCAACCGCAGGCACTTACTTATTCATGAGCGGTGTGCTCTCTTAAATTTGTTCCTAGCAAAATAGTGGGTCTAGTGGATGTTATTCTTTTGTCTTGTAGTGTTGCTTCATTGAAAGAAACACAAGCACTGGCGGTATTAGGTGAAGATTTTCAATTTAAAAAAAACTACCATGATAAAATCTTAATCGATAAAATATTTTATCTTTTGGATAGTGAAACGCACATGGACTACAGTTCGTCAACAATTGAGCAAAAGTAATAACCGGCTAAAGCGATTTAATACCTGTGTTCATTATTTCCATTCTGGATATTTCCCCAGTGGCATATGATGATTTTCATGAACTACATCAACAGAATAATCGTATTTAAAATCATTCAGTTTAAGACGTCCGTGAGAATTTCTGAGTGTGTGTTGGTTGCATGTTAGTGAGAATGGGTTGATGTAAACAGATTTGATAGTGCAATGCGTCTGACTACCGTCACAAGAGATAGGGAGACATAATAAGCTTAAAATTGTTCTGTCATCCAGAATAAACTAAACAGCAGATTAGCTTAGATTAGTAATATATACATATGCACACTATATTGTATTATATACATTGGCATATAATATATATATATATATATACGGTGGCACTTACATAGCACGACAGCACCTTTGGTTACTATTCACTGGATGATGCCAAATGAAAACCAATAACTCATAATATTGTCTCAATTATAGAAAAAAACGGAGGAAATTCATGAATGTTGGAGATTATTTTGAGGTTAAACAGACAGTGATCAAGACATTTCCAAGTGCCCTATATATCCATATTTGTAAAGCATTAATTTAGCGTAGGCCTAGTATCAATGTTAGTTACTTACACAGCACTTATGCGGGATTAAGAAGATTGAAGAATGAAATTTGATGTCTCGAAAGAGAGGCAACGAAACAGACAATATGAACATTTGCCAGTATAGCAAATTTTGAGATACGATGGTTGACATAGCAATCACAGCCAATAAAAAACAAATGGATCATTGAAAATAGCAGTTATTGACGTTCAGAGAGAAAGAGAAATACAGAGAGAGACAGACAGACAGACAAACAGAGAAAGACAGAGAGAGCTAGAGAGAGAGCCACTGGATGGATGAAAGTTGGTTGCAATCAGTTATTTCAGCTAGTGTGACATAGAGAAGGAAACTGATAGCCAGTTAGACTAAACATGAAGAAGCCCACTGAGATGGATGTTCAATATCAGCGATAAAGATACAACTGATGAAGACAGCAACTCACAGCAAGTGCACTAGAGTTTCGAAGAGAGAACAGAGCAGCAACAACAGCTATCTTACGGCTTAGCAAAAATTTCCGCCATTGAAATATATAGCCACTGATCTGCTCAAAACCCTCACTTTCACAGTTCTTTCCTTGGAACGCCCTCGGACATTTACACGAGTAAGCTGAAGCAATCGAATCACATGTACATGTTCCTCCGTTTAGACAAGGGTTAGAACTGCACGGATCAACTACAAAACACAATACAGCAAACGATTTAAAAGAAATAGTGATTAGCAAAAGCTCCACAAGAATCTTTTGAAGAACATATAAACAATGTTGTAGGCCTACATGGTCTCAATTTATGTTTCACAGTTCCATCCGGTAAAATCTTCCCCACACGTGCAGGAATAAACTTTCATCGGAACAGTCGAGCAGAACATGTGCAAATAACCCTATTTTCTATTTCACAGTCGCAACTGTTGAGCTCTTCCGCGAATAGTGACAGTATGGGAATTAATGCCACGCAATTGTTTTCTTACAGTTTTAAAGTTTTATCTTCCTATTGCATATGACGACACGAATACAAAGAAACTCTCTAGCCTCGCAACATCGTCTGAACATTCACCATTGATTTGTGACTCGCGATCTTTCAAGGATATCAAGGATATCAAATCTGAATCCTTAGTTGTAAAGGAAAACAAAAAGAACTAATGCTTAATATAACACATACATGTAGGTAGATTTGCGAGGTGTTGCAGCTATTGAATTACCACAAAAGAGAATAAGAGTTGGTTCCACAATAATATGCATTCGTCTTCTCTGGAATTCGAATGCGTAACGGGACTGTAAATTACACCGATTTAACGAAGGTATCAAGAAAGATTCGGAAATATATATTCACTCACATTCCTCATCCATTACCCTTGGAATAGCAATAAATCAATAAAGAGAATATCAATTGGTCAAATAATCATATAGGGTCTGTTTCCTATTTGGTATTGGGATGGATGACGACATGAACATTCCTAGGTCTTTATGATGCCCAAATGTCCACGGATAGGTTTGTTTGGTAGACCTTCTTCGGAAATTATACTGATATTATTGACATTTATATAATTGATATGTAATAACTAATCAATAATTGACATAAATATGTAATTACGTATTGAAATAGGATTAGCTGGTAGTTAACAAGCATCGAAATCTTAAAGTTTTTTTAGTGAAGCTTCGACATTTTAAAAGACTTTTGACACAAAATGCGACTTGGACCCAGATACCAGATAGGTAAATAACTAAGATAGGCTATTTAGACTACAATTAGGTAAACTAAAACTACCACTACCTACGCGTATAATAACATGGCCCAATGAAATCGCTTTACCTGATGAGACCTTCAGATTTATAAAGATTTGCTAAAGAGTGGTTTTGAAACTATTCAAACTAAAATATGAAATTTACTTATCATTTCACAGTGTCTTCCAGTCCGACCAGCCACACAATCGCAGTCGTAATCGTTACCATTTTCTGAGCATGTGCCGCCATATTGACACGGCTGAGAGAAACATGGATTGACAGTCACTACGACACATAAGTAAATCAAAGAGTTTATTGATGTACTATTGAGAGCAAAGTTCGTCGTGCATTTCATCAAACCTTCTCTCTCCAATTTTCTGAAAGCATGTTCTGCTAATTTCATCAGAGTAGCCTATATGGCTAAAAAAAATTATTCTATTCGACCGAAAATTATCATTCGTTGTCCCTGACTTTGACTAGCTGTAATGACTAATGATACGAATAATTTGGTAGGTGCTATGATATACCAGGTTCACTTGCATTATTATTGCTGTTATCTATCGGGCACTATCACATGTTGACAAAACACCAGCGACCTAGACCGTCAACACGACTAAACAGCCACTGAAACAATTTCGAAATGGAGTGGAAACCTAATTATAGTATTGGTTTGAACCTAATAATGAAACTGAACAGTAATTTATGCAAAAGTACATGTATGAAAGCGGCCTGGCGTTGCATTGTTGATGCAAGAAAATAGGGAAGTGCGAAAAATTATTGGCATGGGTCTGTTTATGATGTAATTTTGACACGTACCCAAGACGTCGCAGTTCCTTCCGGTGTAATTATCCAGACAATCGCAGGTGTAGTTATTTTCATTTTCTATGCATGTGCCATTATTCAGACACAGAGAAGATTCACACAGACTAAGATTTACTGGAACAGTTACTATAACACAAGATCATAGTAGGATACCGAATCAAGCTTTACAGCATTGAGGCTATCGTTATTCATAAGAAAGAACGATTGATATAAAGCAGTTCTGATATTCTACTAAATATGTTATGTTCCTGTTCGTCTCCTCTCAATTGGAGCGAAAATTCATGTTCATGAACAAAGTGGGGTATTTTTTAATGAGTCACCCTATATATCAGCGCGCGATTGAACTCTTCAACGCCGAAGCGCATGCTTGCGATCAATGACTCAAGAACAGAGGCCGGATAGGTCCCGCCTTTATTTCGCCGTCAATAACTTCAGCATTCCGTCGCTATGGGTCTCACAAGGCAGACACTGATTTGGTAATTAAAAATTACTCCGTTATTACAAACCAAGACAGCGTGGCACAGTTTAGTCCAGTGTGACCATTTGAAGGCTATTCAGTGTAGGCCTACGCCCTGGTGGTCGTCTTTATTCGTCTTTATTTCATCAAATTAACCTGAGAATTATGACTATGAGATCCGGGTACACCTTGTCTATAGCTTAAGTGCTGTTCAAAGATTTACTGGATGACGCAGGTAATCTGTACAACTCCTCCACTGTTTGGACTTTGACAGTGTCAGTCCCAAGCCTAGAGAAGGAGGGGGCGACACCAAATCATCTTCAATATGGAACGTTGTCGTTAAAAAATCAACACACGCAGGCACTCTAAACGGTTGATAATTTTCACGAGTCACTTACTTATTCCTTCACAATTTGATCCTGTGAAGTTACTTGAACACGAGCAAACATGCGCAGTTGAATTTGTGGAATGGCACGTTCCGCCATTCAGACAAGGGTTTGAGCTGCACGGATCGCCTGAATAGCAGAGACGACATCCGGACATTTAGGCAAATGATTTATTAATATATGTTAAATAATTTTTTATTTTAAAATAAATTCTTGCATGCTAGAATTGTTTGACAAACCTCCTATTGCGTTTGGACTTCTTTAAAAAAATATGTGCTTTGAACCAAACCAGAACAATTACAGCGTACATGGACTCCCATTGAGCCAAAGTTGAGCGCGTGGCAGACCTACGTCGTCCACCAGTTGCAATCTGCGGGTCAGCTCCAAGTAGGAACAATGAAGATGGAGAATTCTGGTTCCCTGCTGCTTTGACTGGTAACATGAAGTGAATAAATTAAATTAAATGAATCGGAAGATCCTACGTCCTCCAAGTTTTACAAATCTGTCAACACTTCGGTTAAGCACTTGAGGTTATTACTCACCTGTTGTGGCACTCACGAAGGTGACTGAAATACAATAACGTTATTCGCTGTAAATACCACAAGAGTGATAACAGAAGAACAGTGCCCGAGTACATCTAATGTATTTAACTCAGTGTCATACGTATTCGGTTCTATATATATATATATATATTTGAAATACTGTGCATAATTTATGCGGTGTAATCTCTCGTACCCTTTTGTTATGATGCATATTAATATTATTTTAGGCGATGCAACTGTGATTTTATGATTCCCTTCTTATAATGCTCAGAAGAGCACATAACACCGGGAAACGTCAACAGCCATACATACGAAGAATGGAAGATGTTAAGTTTTCAGTTTAGATTTAAGGAATGTCTCAGTGGGAGAGTTGCGAAGATGAGAAGGCAGAGGGTTCCAGTGGCTAGGACCAGCATTTGTGCTCAGCAGACGCTGATTGAAGACCGACCTTCAACAGAGCTAGAGATATAAGTAGGCCCTGTAGAGGCAGATCATTTGCAGGAGCTTCGTACACGATCGATAGCTTGAAACAGATACGTTCAGAGTCAGACACAGAAATCCAGCGTATGGAAAGAAGCCCTGGTGAGACAATAAGCCCAAATGGTCCCAATAAGAACGCACAGGACTCAGCTGATTAGCCTGATACAAGAAGATTCTTAGCGAAAGAAGTTCGCAGTCTGTGAGACCATAGAACACAGCGTTTCATCAGTAGAGTCTTGTAATAATAATGTTGCGCATGAGTATTTCCCGCGATGCTGAATTGCATGAATTAATTGCGCTCAAGAAGTTTGAGTTGTAAGCAGCGTTAGAGAGACTTCTGTGCAAAGCATTAAATACATTGGATGAATATTATCATAACTCGCAATCGACATCCATTTAAAAACGAAGCACTTACTTAGAAGAATGAAGAGCATCAGATGGATAGTGAAGTCATGTAATTTCCCCATTGCGAACCTTATTTCATTTACAAAACGTCTGAATAGAAAAACATTTTGTCTGGATCGTACATGTACAACCAGGACGGTTTTCCAACCGGGAAACTACATGTATTGTCGTGCCACCTTGAAGCAGACAGGTATTCAGAAAGAAGAGCTGATGCAGAATAGACAAATTAATATTGCAGGTGATAGAACCAGTCAGATTTTTTTATTGTAGTCTATCGTAAAGATATAGGCCTACAGGTCCGCTTAAACGTCCAACTGCATTACTAGTCAATAATAACCTTATAGGTATGTAGCCCACAATGTATTACAAGTCAATAATAGCATAATACAAGTGACATGATACAATCAGAGGTGTAACAAGGTTTTGAAAAATGGGGGGCAAAATGTTAAGAATATTGCGCGAAGCACCACAAATTTTGTTTGCCTTCCACTTTTTGAATTTTGCCCCCCAGAAATTTGAAAAATGGGGGGGGGGGAAGGGCACAAATTATCTTAACAAAAGTCATCTTAAAAATCCATTGGATAAACATAAAAAGAACCGATTCGGGGGGCACATGGGGGCACTGAGCACTAAAACTGGGGGGGCTTTGCCCCTCTGTTTTGAAACTGGGGGGCCGGTGCTCCCCTGCCCCTGCTTGTTACACCCCTGGATACGATGTACAGGTATAAGTCTGTACATTGTATCATTTCACTTGTATTATGCTTCTGAGCATTACTCGAATCACGGTTTAAGTAAAGTTTGAACGAATCTTAATAATTGTGTGCATGGAATCAATCTGTAGAACCGTATATTTAAGTATGATATTATAATTAAGGCGTCGCTTATCTGCAATAACTTATTGGGGTGACAGTTTATCGACGAGCTGCCTTGGCTTCCGACTTTCATTCAGAAAACTCTCAATGAAATTCAGACCGACATCAAGGCAACCTTTTCATGCAAGTTACTTTAGTTGGTCTGTAAGTTATCAATTAACAGACGTGCATGGTCATTTGAAAGAATTTATAAACTGGTATACCTTGATTCCGTTGTCCTCTTGACAATTCTCTCCAAATAATGCGTAGGCCGACTTGTGACTTTACATAGTTGAAAATAGTTGTGCTAATAGAATAGCCTTTTGACCACATCTGGTGCTGCAATTTGTACAAAGTATGGATTCCTTTCGCTTTGATCGACGCTGCCATTGATCACAAGTGTCACGTTTCGTTACGTCAAGGTGAATTCACAATGAAACTCAAGAATAACACAACTACCTTGCACATAAATAATGAACGACATTTCAGTCACTTAAATGTCAAATAGGGAGTCTCTTGCAGTGTATAATCATGTGGCGAAGAAATAGGGCCTACTGTAGACGATGAGTATAGGCCTATAACTTTGTAAACCTTTGATTATTTGCAACACTTCTGATAATTCTAATGGTCAGTCTCAGAAACAAATTCTACCTAATTCGCTTAAGTCACTGTAGCTGCAGTAGTATGAATATTTTTTAAACCGATTTCCTGCGAGTCTATTGATTATTTTTTTTATTTAACATGCAGGTATCATTCTGTACCACGTGCTGTCTGAGTTTAACAGGCATTTATTACAACATGGCCGGCCATTAATTCCCAAATAAGTTCCAATTCAACCGGGTTATAAGTTCTCTGATTCATATATTATAACCAGCCGTTGAGGACCATTCTTTCATTAAATCTGTTTTTCATTTCTGATTTTATATAATAAGAAGAGTGAGATAATAAGGTTGAATAGTCCTTCAGTCGTTAGGCAGCGATGTTGTTAAAAAATCAGACGGATAATTTGATGGTCGCATTGTAGGCCCTTTAGACACCGACAGTTAAACTCGACTCGACTCGACTAATAACTTAAACTTGTCATTACCCGTTCATACTACGCTTGTAGCCCAATCATACTGCCGCTTGTCAGCTTGAAATAAAAAATATTATTATTTTTATAATAATCATAAGAATAATAATTATAATTTTTATTTATATTTATATTATTATTATTATTATTATTAGCTACAGGTGCACCACTTGCATATTGTTTTTCTTGGTATTATAATTATTATTATTATTATTATTATTATTATTATTATTATTATTATTATTATTATTATTATTATGTCACATATAGTGTTATTCATCATTGGCATTGCCAACGGATCTGTCATCAGGTCATCTGGGTCGCCGCTTGTCAGTGGATTGTAATCTTGACATAGTGCCCTGAAAAGCCACCGCATTGAAACGTTGGATCAATGCCGACAAGTTCTGGAAATGGAAGTTTGTTTCTCGGGTGTCACCGGTAGTTGTCCAAAGTCGGAGTCCAGTCTCAGACAGAAAGGCGAGGCTCTCACTATTGAGGGGACCGAAGGTTTCTATAGCGATTGGAACAAATGTGTATTTCTTCTCTAGCTCAGAATATTTTGTGTGTTTCCTTGTGGCTGCTATCTCCGCCGCTCCTCCAGCGGTGGAAGCTGTCTCGGGGATATAAGAAGCGGCCACTGTGTCCACCACCGTCGCGTCCCAAGTAAGGCCCGCCCCCCACTCCACGGTATCAGGATCTGTCCGTCCGGTCTCTTTCTATCTAATCTGGAAAGACCTGACGGTTCCTTGACCGCTGGAATACCGGCTCTGTTGAGGCTGCGATGGATAAGGTCGTTGATATTACAGTGTCTTGCTTGACGGCCAAAACCCAATGAACAGGACAGGCCATGTGCGCCTCTGGCAGAGACGAAGGCGCCGCATGCACAGGTGTGCGGCTCGCAGATGGCCACCTCTAATCGTAGGCCGGCCACCACCCTCACGGTATCGTCCTCCAGTCTGAAATCGCGAGAAACGAGCGGGAGAGCGTATAGCCAGTCCGAGGCGTGCGGTGACTGCAAGGCCCTTAGTCTCGCCTGGTCGTAGGAATCCTGTAGCTTTTCTTCTAGTGCAGACAGAACCGCGTTTAACAGCGGTCTGTCAAATTGGGCTTTTTTATGGCCTGGCGTCGTCGGGGCAGAAGCTTCGGTAAGTTGAAGCCAGGTAGACATCGCCGAGTCGCATGCCGAGTCCGATTTCACCGCTACTGATTCTAAGATGAGGGACTGGATCTGGAGAGTGCCCGCGGCTGAAGCCAAAAAGGCGGGAAGTGCCAGCGAGGACGCCCTCCTAATTCCCAGTCCTCCCATCCTGATCGGGAGAGTGGCCTGACCCCATTGGTCATCGGTCATCGAAATGTTGAAGATTCGCTCGATCCCTCCTCGCAGCAGATCGTCGTAAGCCATAGACGCGGGTGGTCGTGGCAAGGGGTGCATCTCAATAAATGCATGAGTTTAGGCGAGCCGATCGAATGCACGTTATTATTATTATTATTATTATCATTTTGATTATTATTAATATGTAAATTTAACTGTATAAACTTGATGTGCGTCTTTATTGTCGATTTCGTTGGGGTTTCATGAGACAGTGTTGTTAAACTGAAGCAACTACTAACCAGCTGCATTGAATTGTAAAGTATTCGCAGAAAGCAGAGGAAACTGAGCAGCAGCAGTTCAGACATAAATCTTGGTGAACCTATCGCGTAGTAGTCAATTAAGAAATTGATTTTTTGAAGTCCCGGCAATTTAGTTTCTATTGATTGGAATTTAACCTGGCTGTCACGTTTGCTAACAGAAAATGTACAATGCACATCAGTCGATTCAAGCGTGGTGAATTAGCATGGACCTATAGCGGTGAAACTTTTTCTTGTGTCGCCTACCTTACGGGTCTTGTGCAGCAGTCACTGAAATCATGTTTCGTAACTGAAGTTGGACTGTCACTAGTCTAGTGAATAGCATTCCGAGCCGCCATTGCTAACGTCGAGGTTTCAACAATTCATCAGGGAAAACATTTGTTGCGAAGTTTTTCCTTCACTTGTTCCTCTTGCCAACTCAACTATGAAGATTAAACTGTCAACTGGAAGAACAGGCAAAGAGAGTAAGAGAACGAGAGAGAGAGAGGGGAGGGACGGAAAGGGAGAGGAAGACAGAGGGAGAGGGAGGGAGAGGAGACAGACAGAGAGAGACAGACAGACAGACAGAGAAAGAACCGGCCATTAGCCGTCATATGCCTAGGCTAGAAAAACTGACATGTCTAGCATTCATTACTCGTCACTCCTTCTTCTTCCACATCTTTTCCTTCCTCTTCTTCCACTTCTTATTCATAAATAAACCTCCCCATACAAAACCAGCGATTCAATGCTAGGGTAAGAATAATTTGTGCAGACCACGCCCATAGAAGAAACGCGTGACAGGATTCGAATCCGAAGGTGTTGCGAGCAAGTTGGCTCAACCGGAAATAGACAGAGCATAGATACTTCACAGCGGCGAGTCAAAAAGTCAGAGAGGAAGAGCACAAAAAGTCAGAGAGGAAGAGCACAAAAAGTCAGAGAGGAAGAGCACGAAAAGTCAGAGAGGAAGAGCACAAAAAGTTAGAGAGGAAGAGCACAAAAAGTCAGAGAGGAAGAGCACAAAAAGTCAGAGAGGAAGAGCACGAAAAGGGAGGACGCTTAAGTGATTTGATTTACTACGTTTTTAATTTATGGAAATCTTTTATTTACGTCTGTGATTACAGTCTCCGGTTCATAACAAGCTATTTTTGGCTAAGCATCATAGGCTTATTTCACAGTTTTAATTTGTTACCTGTTGTGGCTGAAAATTGGGCCGCAGATCATGGATGATAAATGCTATAGGGTCTTTAGGCCCTATTAGATGCTTTCAAGGGAATAGCCACAGAGAACGTGTAGACTGTAGAGATCCAAGAAATCTTCGTTTTCAGGTTTCACTTTTTCACTTGTATTTTTATTTCCAAACTAATTGTCATTTTAACAATAGTTAGTAATTATTTACCACCACATCTGGAACTTCTGATCGGACAGTTTGTCTAAATACCGGACTGTCCGGTTCAATACCAGAAACGCTACTAGAAAATAAAAGTTAGCTGACTAGACGATAATTAAATAATATAGATTTTCTAGTTTCAAGTCGCTATTTGAAGTAGTGTGGTTCTACAAGTAGGCCTACTTACATGTTGCTGTTTTTCAAATAGGCCTACACGTAGGCTATTTTAGGATTTGAAACAGAGAAAGGAATCTGCAGAAGTTGGACAGCATTTTAAAACTGCCTCGAAAAGCGTTTGTTATTATTTGTTTGGCCTTTTATGGCTTTTAAAGCCTTTATGGCTTTTATGGCCTAGTTAAAGCTTATAAAACTTAATTCTGGCGACCTCTAATTATAGTTTTTGAAAAGTGCTCAAAGAGCCTTCCTATGGAAACTGATAGATCAGTTGCTATCGTCAGCCTCGAAATGTCTTAACCGCACACACTGTTAGGCACAGATGTTTGAGCCTTTATCATTTCGTAGGATGTCCCCATATTTTTACAGAAACATTATGATTTTTTCAGATCTTCTGTCGACATTTGCAAATTTGGCGTAATTTGCATTAGAAAGAGCAATTATTTGCGTTCTTTACATGGCTGGCCATAACTGTATACGTAACCTACTGCATTATATTATAATGCTGTAGGCTATTCGGACAGAGTCCGACAAAGAACATCGATATTTTTACGTCAATTGGGGAATGCGGTACAATCTCGTTAATTTTTATTAGTTTAAATACTTACAGATGCAAAAAAAATGTGTGCTGAAACAATAAGGGATACAAACCACCTCACAAGGACTCACGGTAAAAAAACAATAAAGGAAAGTTTTGAGATGGTTTTCTCCTTTAGGCTTGAATTAATCTCTCACAAGGGAAGGATCCTTCTTCACCATTTGATTCAGTCACAAATGTCTTCAGTTTTCAATCTTAGAAGCATCGAGGTTATGGTCGATTTATATAAATCCTGCATTTAATTGAGCTATTAATAAAAACCTATCGATTATATTAAATTACCACAACTGTGAATATATTTAGCGCCAATCAATATAATCAGCAATCTCGTCAATTTTAAATAAGATAAGAGATGCATATTGCATAATCTGTTTAATGCAACACGTTCCGCGATATTGATTCCGAACACATCACGCTGCTTGCTATATTTATACCTTCGACTAAGAGATTCCATTTTCAAAGTCTTAGCACCTCTTAAAAAATCACTGATTCACCTTTGGCTAGTGTACAAGAATGATCTGATCACTGTTCTTGAAGCGCAGTTCTACCAGAATAGTTGACGATGCTCTGTTGGCCCTACGTTACATAATTCTAGGCACGAAGGGCACGATCAATAGGTGACCACTTGAATGGTGCACAAGATCTATTATTTAAGAAGCCCTTCTGACCTTCCAACAATCCCAAGTCTGGATAAAGGAAGAGGGCGGCGCTGATGATCTATGTTATCACACAGTGTCGTTGAACTACAACTAACAAACCTTTCAACTCGCGCGCTGCTCGTTAATTTCAGAAACTCATAGAGATCGGATGACCAAATTGATAGCACTTGCTTAACTCTCAATACGGTAACATGTGGGGGGGTTAAAGCAGGGTTGGGTTGAGCTAGGGTGGGGTTGGGCCGGGGTGGACTTGAGGTGTGGTTATTTCAGATTAAAACTAAATTGGTAGTAATTGGTTTACCTATAATAACATGTGGGGTGGGGTTAGGGTGTGGCTGGGAAGTGAGAGAGTGCGCCTCTTGGTAAATTTCTTTAATAAAACAAAACAATTTAAGATATTACTTTTGCGTGCAAGTCAGTGAAATCAATAGCGTAGAAATCTAATGTTACTTGTTATATAAGCAACTAATTGTTTAGTGAGTTCAACCTCAACGAGCCTCGATCAAAATCAGCGACGATAGTCATCATCGGGTCAATATCGGATACAACGCCATCTCTGTTAAATATATGTACGCTCAGTATTGCTGGTTAGGCTTACTTCATGGTTTAAATTGTGCGATGTCCTTCACCCAAAGCTTAGGCCTACTGCTCCGAAGTTTAGCTTTTCTGCTTGAGTTATGTGACCGGGTCCGAGGTAGTGGAGGTTAAATCAAATTCATAGGTAACCACGGTAACAAAACGAATCGGGACGTCACTCTATCTGAGATGGAATGGTCACCTTGATTCTAGGTGTTCTCACCATCAGGCTAATAGCTTATTGGGCAACGAATCAATCATGACCGCGCCGTTGCGATGATTCGAGTGCATATTTCCTTTAATCTGTTTTTTTTTTAAATTGAAAACGCACGTGTATAAAGCGAAAGATTTAGGCCTACATAATTCACTTGTACCGAAAGAGGTGCATTATGAAATTATACGCATACAGTTTGTCTTCGAAATGATAGACAATTACAATGTGTAGGCCGGGATATGGTCAGCTATGACGTAAGCCTGGTAATTAGCCTATTCGCCGATCACTCTATGCGTAGGCCGGCGTAGACGGGCCTGGTAATTCCCACAATAGTAATAACACGAGTCCAACGATAATTGAAATCTTGGTATTCGATATATAATTATAGGTTTATTATTGCTTCTCTTTCAATCCATGGTATTCGGGCCACTTTACGAGCGACTTATTTCCACGCGATTTCTTAATCTCTTCAGTTTTAGGCCTATGGGCCTATAATCCTTGGCGTGTTATTTAGTCAGAAAATAGCGAAGCCTTTGTAAGCCTCAATAGGCCAAAGGCATGCGCAGAGGTGCATTTTTGTGTGTGACCGTGTGCGGCGGCTTCATTTGGAGTTTTTCGCAACTGAAAGGTCACAATTAATATGCCAAGTTAGCCACTTCGCTAGGAGCGTAGTTGCGTCTCACACGCCTCTGTGTAAGAGGGCGTGCGGAACGCGATTCGCTTCGGCATAGGCCTACATAGCCCAACTATGACTTAAGTAATATTTCAGAGATTTTAATCTTGGACAACTAAGATTCAGGCGGGAAAGCGAGGGTGAAGGATGCCACTCAATGAATTAATTTTAAAAAATCAGAGTCGAAGCCATTACTAAGGACGCTAGGCCTATATATATATAAGTCGAATGCTTTACATTTACCATGAATGCCCACATAGACGTGTGATATACAATTAGTTCAGTACTCAGGCTATGTCCGACATTTCGTCCATTTATTCAAGCAAATGTTATCTCTAACAGAGTCCATGCCTAATTTTCTTGTTAACATAGGCCTTTCCTGCGAACTTTTGAAATATAATATTATCATTTTTATGGGTTTAACGGTCTTATAATATTCGGTCAAACAACATAAATGCCTGTTTCAACAGTGATTGCGTCCTTCAGACACTAATATTATTATATACGTATCCTGTAAACCTTCTGGTAAATTATATTTGTTGCATTTTAGGCTACATCGTAAATTCTTGCCATCAATGCCTGTACCATGTTACAGGTCTAACAGACCCAGCTTCTGGGATTTGGATGAATGGCCGTTTTTATCATGATCAAGGCAATCAAGTCCATACATCCATCACCAAAATAATTCTGAACAATTTGTTGGATTTTAGGTATTCGATTCTTATTTCTATCAGTTATGTTTTAAGTCATTCTATTACTAGCTTATCTATCCTATATCTTGTTCGGAGGAATCTAAAAGTTAACCTCACGACAATTTACTTTATATTAAAAAAGGCTGATATTGTTCTCCAAATGGAAGATCAGAATATTGTGTGAAAACTAAGCTCAAACTAGGCCTATTTCTTTTATACTTTCGGCTCACCTGAATAGATAGACAGACAGACGGACGGACGGATGGATGGCTCTGCAAGGATCACAAATATATGTAAGTTTGGCGGGTAGGATGGGGTCAGGTCGCGTTCCTGGTCGGATTGGGTCAGATCCCAAACACGGACCCAATTTGACCCACTTTTTTTTCGCGTAGTCAAATTTTCAACTTTGCGCCTTTCATGATTCGTTGCAGTTTACATATCTGTGCAGTGCGCATGCATGCAATTGAAAGAGCCCCAAAAGCGCACATGATCGAGGGGAAGGACTCTAGATACGCAGTCCGTTAAGACGTAGGTATGAAGTGTTAGGAACTCAAGTTTCTTTGTGCCGAATCCTCCGACGGACAAAAAAAATGTGCAGTCATTATGCGTCAAAAATTATAGGCTCTTGGCCATTCATAATGGAATCATATTCCTTTCCACCACTTAACTACACATTTGTTTGGTTTTGTTTCTCAGTTCAACAAAGCATTTTAACATAATAAAATAGCCACAGCACTTTCAATTATTTCAGATTATTGCAACAAATACAAATCACAAATAACAAAAGCTATGTACTATAGCAGATAAAACACGTTCTTGTACAGTCACTAAACATAAAATGTTAAGAGGTCCAAGACTGGTATGCTGTTGCTCAGCCAGAAAATCCCAATGGAACGACTATAAACGCGGTTTTCATAGCCTTCAGGTCCTCAAGCTGTCGCGGTCTTGTTTAAGGCTCTGGATCACCACAAGAGCAACTGAAAGAACTATTGTAACTGAATATATTTAAAACAGCGGCACAATGTGTAGGTTAGGGTATGAAGAAGAAACCAGAGTGGCATAGCAGATGTTTCGGTAAAGGGTGGGTACAGCGTAGCCATAGTGTGCAGAGGACATGCAATTGTGCTCCAGAGTCATAGCATTTAGACAATCATTCAGTGAACCATCTTTAGGCCTATACAATAGTCTCGTTCTATGAGATCAACAGCGTAACGCTCAAGGTTAAAATAGAAAAGCAAAACATGAATAAAGACTGCTATATGTAGTATTCCAAGGACTATCACTTAACAATGTTCAGAAATAAGAATTATGACGTCCGCACAGTCCATGACCCCTACCCCATGTCCGCTTTTTCCATGAACCCCTCTCCCTCGTCGCGTACGTCCTTTATGAATGACCTCTAACGAAGCAGATTCTAAAAGCCTAACTAATCAAAGTAGGCCTACTTCGCTAATTATCAGGGCTGCCAACATGATGGTTTTTTACAAAAAACCCAAAAGATAAAAAATGCCAATTTTTGTTTTCAATATTTGTATTCAATTTACTGATATTACTATTATACTACTAATTGTGTGTTATTCAGTCCATAATCTAGCTAAATTAATTATAAAAACGAGTTGGAGCTCTTTTTCATGCTGTGTTTGATGCTACTGTTGTGACAAAATCCAAAGGAAAACTAAAAAAAAATAACTCTTGATTTTTTAAAAATCTTGTACAAGAGCTGCAGTGCAAAAGATACAACTTGCTTTTTCGCACCTCTGCTATTTATAGTGCGCCAAGATGTCCGCTAAAGATGATACATGACATAAATCCTATTGCGACGTTTAGAGGACTTTTGTTACTGCAAATCATGTATCGAACACAAACTATTGCTTAAAATGTGCACTCGGTGTTGAATAATATCAAAGGTGAAGCTTAACATTCAAAAACAGCAGAAAGTTGAAGTCGCTTTATGTATCCAATGCTGTCAAACTACAGACATCTTGCAGGCATTCGTCCTCTGATGTGGATGTCCGTAAGGGGAAGGAAGCGGAAGGGCAAATGCGGACAAGGGGTTCAAAGTAGGTAATTTCGTACAGATGTCCCTAATGGACGACCCTTTTCTGAAAGTCGTTTACAGTGAGGATAGGCCTACTAGAATGTATCATAAATTTAAATAACTCAAAAACACCGATTGTCTAACACAACATCTGACTCACAGTTGAAGCACAAACAAAACTACAGTGAAAGTTGCAAATTTTAACTCGATAAGTTACAGACAAGATATTAACAATCTGCAGCACAGTCCTGTACCCTTTCACAGCTATATCACACAATTATTTCTCTTAATTATCACATATTACCAGTAGTTAATGCATAAACACAACAAAATGAAAATTTTACAAGAGCTGTGGTGCTAAAGATACAACTAGCAACCAAATAGAAACAAATGAGTGCTAAATCTCTCCCCTTAAGATCTGAATTAATCCCTTCTAGGAAGGGATAGCCACACGGATGCTTCTGTCGCAAATGATTCTGTCACTAGCGTCTTCTTACTTCAATTTTATAAGTTTCAAGTCCTGTTGCATCATAGTTTCAAAAAACTTCTTCTGTTGTCCCAAACATCCCAATTTTCTGCTTTATGATATCTGCCCTATAATTCGTTTAGTGCAGCTTTCATCCTCTCTTCTCATTACATCGCATTCTCGTCTATCATACTTTGTCCGTAATGCATGCCATTCCCAGCATCCTATTGATCACTTTGCTCTGCTTCTTATCCTTTAGTGAGACTCTTAGTATCAATCTATGCAATCACATTTTCTCAAATAATCCTTCATCTCGCCTCGTCAGTCTCCAAGCATCTGCTCTATAAATCATCACCAGTCTCAACAGTGACTCGTATACCTTTCCCTCAAAAGAATAGCTAGAGATATGAGCAATATAAAAATGCCATGACTCGATAAATTAAGTAATATTTGGGCAAGTTAATAATTTCGACTGGGTTTCATGTGAAGTCTTGGATACCCTAAATTACCACCAACTCAGTCTGATCTTCACATGACAAATTTGCAACAAAAATCCAATAAAGTGTAACACAGAAGCTTATATTAACAATGTTCACAAATCAATAAGAAAATTGATCACACGATTCATGCCTAAAATTCAAATTAGTAACAATGAATTTGCAGTCCATAACATCCATGAAGCCCAATGAATGAACGAATGAATAAACTCGCTTTAAAATACTGATACAGCTTCAGTGCAGTCCTGAGGAATTGCATGACTGTATGAAAATGCTCAAGGAGAACCCACTGTACATACAGTTATCTTTGATCGGCCACACGCCACCTTCGTACCACCATGCACCACAAGCAACTGCTCACAACTTTCATCGTAATAAAGTCGCCATGGAAAAGTCAATTCATTATCCTGCTTGTTAAGGATTTCCAGAAAAATCTTAAGTTCTGAGTCCAAGAGGACAACGCGGTTATTATAAAAGTCTGCGACCAGAATCTGGTCATCCAAACCGCAGGCCAGATGACAGGGATATTTCATCTGCTGTGATTCATCATCCAAATTCAACTTGTGCAAGACATTTCCAGTATTCGTTATTTCGCAGACACCGAATTTAAATCCTGCTCCAAATGAAATTACAAAGTTTCCATTTGACTTCTGAACGGCATGCAGAGCATTTGACAGTTCATTGAATAGCAAAATATAGTTGATAACAGTTGCATCGTCTCCATAGATGGTTAAACTGCAGGTTTTACCCTGCCGCAGTATGGAAACTTGCCCGAGGTTGGACACAGATAGAGTTGATATGTACCTCTCCTCTGCCAACCAGCAATTCATGCTGTGATTGTCATCAATGGAAACCTTCCAAACCGAGTTCTTACCAGCGTCTGCTATGTAAAGACAGTTAGCAAACCGACACCCTGCCATGTCGCATGGCTCTTGCAGGTCCCCTAAGCTAATTGATTGCTTCAGAGCAAAAGATTTCTTATCATCAAAGACCAGAATAGAGTTTGGAGACTGAGAGAGAGCATAGATGCTATTTTGCAGTCGTGTTACACCGTAGAGTGAGTGACTAGCTGTATCCAGAGTTCCTCCAACAGTAACAGGACAATCTGAAAGACAGAAATGAACACTTTCAGAAAAGATAGAAATCATAATAAAATAGTTTATAGTTCAGGATATAAGCTAAGCCAGCGATTCCCAACCTGTGGCCAGCGAGCCAAAAGTGGTGCCCCAAGCTTCAAAAAGTGGCCCTGGACTTATCAAAGATATAAAATAATATATGTCCAAAATGAACATTTTACAGAATAATTATTTTCTATTATAAATTATTACATCTGGTTGATGTTTATTACTACTCTGAAAATTATTAAACCGGAAATCATTATTGTGTAATTTGATTCTACTTTAAAATAAAAATCTTTTAAAATTGCAAATAATTAATTTCAACCTTTTGGCCCATCATGTCCTCCAACTAAATAAAAGTGGCCCTGAGTCGAAAAAGATTGGGAACCACTGTGCTAAGCCTACCTACCCAGTGCCTTTCCTGAAAGCTATCAAAAAAATTGATTGAAGGCTTGATCCCAAGCAGGAAAAGAGGATAGTTCAAGACATGTGCCCTATAAGACAACAGAGCCATTAATTTAAAAGGTTCTTGATTAAAGATGTCATTAGCCATTTGTTGCACTGGCATTGAGCAACTAACAGCGAAGTACAGAGATAGACTGGTCAACGTCACAGCGTTCAAATGAATCTGTGTATGGCAGTATGCATAATAATGTTGCGCATATGGCAAGGACTAAGCAGTTGTTTGCGTAGACGGGTAACTGGTGTAAATAAGTCACCCTTAGCGACTCACAACTGCAAACAGGAGAGAAAAATTATATCGGACTAGTATGTGTACTTTGTATAAAGCACAACCTATATCACCATTGAAAGGAAGTGAATAAAGAGAAGAAGACCTTCAGTGTAAAATGTGAAACCACAAACACATACGAGCACCCAACAACAAAACTCACCGGATTTGCATTAATCTACACAAGCTCCTGGATTATGATTATAACAAGAATTTATACTACTTTTATCATTATTATTACCATTATAATTATTTCATTGACTTATGGAAATGATCATCTCTCATGTTCTTGAGCAACCGTAAGCAAATACATCAGACCATATCATGGTTTGCCGATTTATATGGACCATGCTCATAATTTCCTTATGAAATAGTGGAAAAAATCTTACTTTTTATTGTGCCTATGATGTTTTCAGTTCGTTCAAGAATGCTTTCGATGTCAAACTCAAGAATGCTTTCGATGTCAAACTTTTTCAACAACAGTCTTTGTGCTGAAATCTCACCACAAGTCTGCTTCTTTATATCACTGGCTCGAAGGTGTATGCTTTCTACCATATGATCTCCTTCCTGTGCCGAAAACTTTAACTTGCTGCAAAATGTCGTGAAGCTGTTCAGATCTTTGAGATTTTCCTCAAGTAACTTATCTTCATTTTTAAGTTCTTGCAATTTCTTCTCTTGTTTTGAGTTTAATTCCTCGATCAGTGTAGCTGTATGCCTTTCAAGTAATTGTTGTAGTGCAGCATGTCTTTCTTGCACTCCTTTCACAACTTGCTCAACATTAGAATAACATGCCGCAACTTCCTTCCTCAAAAGCTCTCTCTTGTCAACAACCTTCTGGGTCCAAGACGACAGTTCACTGACCTCATCATCGATTTCTTTTTCAAACTGAGCTACAGCCATTACATTGTCAATGCAATTGTGTCCTGAATGTTCTGCCAATGAACACATCTTACAGCTCGCTTGTCTACAGTCAAAGCAGAAGAGATTCAGTTGTTCATCAACATGGATGCCACAGTAATTCACAGCTGACTCCTCCTTTCTTCTCAGCAAGGCTTCTCTGTGGTTCTGACTCCCAGTATGAACTATGTGGTGATTGCTGAAACTCCTGATCACCTGATGATGCTCATGGCATGTCTCACATAAGTTCTCCCAGCATTCGACACAATAGACCGAAGCCAGCGGCATCTTGGCTGCTCCACCGCCCTCACCTGAGCAAACTCCACAGAACATTTCAGCTCGTTCTGATGTTGAGATGATACCCATGATTCTTTCGATGAAGAAATTCTTTGGCAGTCCGATAAATCCATTCGGCGGCACTTTAAATGTTTTCCTGCAGACTGGGCAAGGCATTGCATCGTCAGGTCCTTTTTCTGAGAGTAAACCAGCCTGCTGAATGCATTTAAGGCAGAATGAATGAATGCACGGCAGTATTCTTGGGTCGGTGAACGTATCAGTGCATATGCAGCATTCTGTCGTCTCTTTAACTTGTTTCAAGGCCTCAGTTTTAATCTGCTTTTCGGTCATTGCTCAAGGTGGTAGTTGTTTCTCAGGAAATCTAAAAAGCATTCAAAGCACCCAACGATATAATAATGCAATATAATGTCAATAATCAAACTTTTTCAGCACATAAAAAAAGACAGGTGTAAATTTCAAAAAGAATGTAGTCATACATTGGTCACTGGCAATGAAGACAGAAGGTAAAGCAAAGGATAGTAAAGACAATTTCCAGGATGAGGCATAGCAGAATAATTCATCATTCTGGATTTATTCGGGGTGCAATATTTGGAGAAGGTGATATGGAATGAAGGTAACTTCCCATCTCATTAGCTGATACATAAAATATCTGTGCACATTATTTGTTACATCCAGAGGAGTAATTCCTCTGTTGCTTACATGAACTGAAGTTTGAATTAAAGAACTCTGGTCCAAGATTATGATGATTGACATTGCCCTCTGATCAGGTATTTTCCAACATCTGCACAGAATTTACCTAGCTGTCAAATTATAATATTATTGATGACTCCATGATCTGTAAATCATGATGTATAACATTTCACTAGTTATAAATTAACACTTACAACTATATCAGACATGACAATGACAGCTAAAGGCTCTGAACCTCTGATATGATGCAGTGTTTACTGTTTACAAATGATTCAGTTAATACATGAAGCAGTGTTTATATATGAAGCAATGTTTATATATGATGCAGTGTATTCATGATGCAGTGTTTATACATGATTCCTGGTAATAAATGAGCAAGACAACTATAGCATAACAATCTTACAACAATTACTGCTATTTACTCTCACTGCCATGAATCAGGTGTATTCATTTGAAGGTAATTTAAGGCTCTTTAAGAACAATATAGGACTACATATTACACACGCATTGCAAACTTGTTGCAATTAAAGCCTTTTATACAATCATCTGGGTTAAATTTCTACTCTTCACTCAATCTGATTTTAGTTTCCTTGAGGTTTTGCATATTGACTGGTTTTGGCTTAAGTGTCATGTGTAATTTGTACAACGTTTTGTGTGAAATTTATAGTCTAATATACAAGGCATCCAATTAGCTTAAGGCCTACTCCATAACCTAATATTATTACAGGCAGACATAAAACAATCGAAGCGATTAGCCTAACAAAAGCATCACCACAAAAAATGAATTGTTGTATACCGAATCAACAGGAAAAACAGTCTTCAAGAAATTTTCTGAAACTCATTTCTTTTTTTTGTTCTTGAGATAATCCAAAAGTATCTCATGTAGCGTTGCAGACACAAAAAATGTCTTCGCACAGATAGGACATATGCTTCACCACTTAGCAATATAGAAACAACAGAGAAATTTTCTCTGGTGTCATTTGAGTAGAAAGTTATACAGTCATCATCTTTGCCAAGTAAAAGTGTAATTTAGCCAATTTTACTATACCATGGAGCTTATACTGTATTTTAGCATGTTGTATTATTAGACTTGAATAGATGTCCAACTGTAGCTTAAATGGAGACATTTTGGATTAAAAAGTTTAATGTGCAAGCAGAAACTGGATTGATTAAAGAAATTAGGCTAAATGGAAGTTGGATCGATGAAATATTAAGCTTGATTGATGTGAGACTGTCATTACGATGAACGTGGAATCAAAAGATATTAAGAAAACAGAAATGTCTTGAATGTAGAGTTAATGGTAAAAGTGTATTTTAGCATATTTTATTATACCATGGTGCTTCTAGTGTATTTTGTATTTTAGCGTATTTTATTATTTTACGTGAATAGATGTCCAACTATAGCTTAAATGCATTGCAATGTCGTTAGCATATTGTATTTATATGTATATTTATATATGTATATATTTATATGTATATACATGGCCTTGTTTACATCGATTCCATGTCCATCGTAGCAACATTCTCGTGTCAATCAAGAACAACATTCTCGCGTCAATCAAGAACAACATTCTCGCGTCAATCAAGCATGATATTTTCATCGATCCAGCTTCCATTTAAGCGAAACGTCTTTCATCAATCCAGTTTCTACTTGCACATTATACTTTTTCATCGATCCCGACCATCCCATCCCCATTTAAGCTACCGTTAGACATCCATTCACGTAAAATAATAAAATAAGCTAAATACACTAGAAGCACCATGGTATAATAAAATACGCTAAAATAAACTTTTACCATTAACTTAACATTCAAGACACAGATATGTCAATGAAATAAAATTTACTCGTCTGACCCTTTGATAGAAGACACCAAGCGTCAACAATAGACCATCGTACTGCGTCGTTAGAAAAAAGAAATGAAAATGAAAATAAAAGTATGTGAAATTCACACAAACACCCTGTACACTTTGGTATAGGCCTAAAGCGTTGTGATAATACGCTAAAATAAACTTTTACCATTAACTTAACATTCAAGACACAGATATGTCAATGAAATAAAATTTACTCGTCTGACCCTTTGATAGAAGACACCAAGCGTCAACAATAGACCATCGTACTGCGTCGTTAGAAAAAAGAAATGAAAATAAAAGTATGTGAAATTCACACAAACACCCTGTACACTTTGGTATAGGCCTAAAGCGTTGTGATAATCTTAGACAAACACAAATACCTGTATTGTGTTGCTCATCTGCAAAAACATGCAAAACTCCAACGCGTACTATACAACACCAAGGACAAAATGTGTAAGAACCTATTGATATAACGATAATATACGATATTCAGAAAACATATTTATGGCTATGGAAGGCCTATGGCATTTAAACCCCCAAAACACATCATCTTCATTTATATCTATGGCCAGTAAGGCTGTCAAAAAAGGTTGAAATCAGGACCCAGGTACCCGTTGATCCGAGCGGTCGGGTATTCGGGTACCCGACCGCGCGGATATATTTTTAGGAAATGTAGGGAATTGCGCATTTGCTCGGAATGTCGGGCGCCTGAGTATCGATTTCATTGCTCGGGCAGTCAGGCAATATTATCAACGGAATATTTCAGGCATAATTAGGTGTTCATGTACAATCGCTCATTTTTATGGAATTTCGAGTATCCGAAAACCGCTTTCATTACCCGAGTAGTCAGCCTGGGTGGGGGACCCGAGTAGCCATTGACAGCCTTAATGGCCATAATGGTGTAAGAGATAGATGGTGTGTGCACTTGTCGTTAATGTGTGGCAAAATTATTAACAGTTCGCTAGATGGCGTTGGCGGTGCAGTTTGCCGACATTGGCCGTAATGAATATAATAACTACATGATTCTGCAACACCTAAGCATAGAAAATCATAACAAAGAAAATTACAAAACGCTGTTTATATCCACCAATACACGCAAACATTTCTTGAATTATTTATATACCTTATTATATCCATTTTGATCATATCTACAAGCATTATATCTACAAGCAAACAGGATTACTCATTGTTGACTTTGGACCTCTGCTTGCGGACAAGTTGCGGCAGAAGCTATCTCTAGCCAATCTTACGCTGATGACATCCAGGCCAATCGTCTCCTGCGTATGTCCACTGTCTGGCCAGCGATGCGATATTGGCTGTGGATACAATTAGCGAAGCCACTGAGACCCTTCTTCAGGCATGGATGTCGTCATATCGCCTGCGGCCAAATCCAGGTCATCTGGCTTGGCACCCGCCAGCAGATCGCTAAGATAGATATCGGGTCCCCTACCTGACGCCAATAAGAAAATCTCTCCCTATTCGTCTCTGCATGGCCTTAAGACTGTTCTGTTTGACCGAAGCTGGGCTGGGAGCGCTTCTGAGTAGACGGCCATGAAGGGGCTCTATGTAAAACTGCTGTAATAATAATGGATGATGATGACAATGATGATGTGATGACGACGACGATGGTGATTATGATGATGATGGTAATGATAATGATGATGATGATGATGACGACGATGATGATGCTAATGATGATGACGAGACTGATGATGAATGACGTATGATGGATGATGATAATGATGATGATGATAACAATATGATGACGATGAATGATGATGATGAATGATAATGACGACAAATCTTGAAAGAATCTTAAATTAAATTTTGTAGAGCAAGAATGGCGAAGTCTTGCAGATATATTCTGGCTGTAGAGGGCTATCCCATCCCATGACGTGGTCGAGACAGCTCAGATATAAATTAAAACAACAATAACATTTGGAATAAACTATACTGAACGATGATATTATAGCATTACGCAAATATCAATTCAATGTCGATTTGTCAAGATGTAAATATAAATTCACTTAGACCTACAATAACATTCTTCTTGCATATTTCGAATAACAGCATTACGGAAAGCCATCGTCAGATCGCGATTGAATCAAATAATCCTAGCCAAAAATGCCATATGAAAAGCAGAGGAAGTGCACACACCATCTATCTTTTACACCATGATGGCCAATAAAGAATCACGAATTTACGGAAATAAGTGATCATAGAGATGCCGCGATTTTCGGCACATGCCGTGTTTTTAATTAAGACCCGTATTTTTTTAATCAGAAACTCTCGATTTTCCACACCGGCTACATAGTGAGTTTTTTAGTGACATGATATAGCGTCACAGAATTTGAAGAAATTACTTAAATCAGACGCCATGAGTCATTTCAGTTTGGTACTGCGACACGTAGGGCCTATATAAGCCTATAGATCTTAGGCCCCTATGTAAATTCAGTGACTTTTATAGTTACAATTTGTAAAATACATAATCAGTTAGTGAGGTGGGTGCGGTTGTTCCTGTAGATCGAGTGATGATAGGTAGATATAATGGTAAGAAGACTTTACGTTGAGAAAACAACTAGTCAATTTGTGTTCCTGCACCTTCAATAAATCAATATCAGAGTCGTCTGGAATGTAGCCTACATGTAGGCCTAAAATAGTCTATATATGTCTATCTTTACCTTTTGACCTAAAGGTCGACAATGAAATGTCCCATTTTTATATAATTAGGCCTAATGTGTTTAAGTAACAGCCAGGTGGCCTGTACACAGCTACAATTAGAAAATAGAAGCTATTAATTCTTTGGAATCGTATAGAAATCTCAATACATGGTCCTCCCCTTAACAGAGTCGCTGAGATATCCATTCCACCTCATTCCATCAAGAATTAATGCTCTCCTTCGGTTCAATCTGGTTGACTAAATGGTTGAATCGAAATACAATGAGGCTCTGTTACATGCTGCAACATTAGGTCTATAGTGCGATGAATTGTAGGACTACTCGCGTACTTAGGCCCTGTACCTCGGGGAAGTAGAGGAGGGAAAAAGCACGGGGAAGACCGAATCAGTTCTAACCAAGGAATTGGTAGGCGTAACTGTATCAACTTCTTCATTGTCATGAACATCATTTAAATTTCCATTTTCATTTTCTATCGCAAATGTAGCGTCTGCTGTGGTGGCGTCCCATACGAGGCTGCGCCCCTCAACATGGCATCAATGTCAGCCTATCGTGGATGAGATTTGGGTCATGGAGAAGATGATCCAATGGAGTCGAGAAGCTTGGAAATAAATGAACATTTGGTTGTCGACAGCGTACAGGTTATGGCCACTTGAGGATGCTTTGATGAGTGAACTGAGGTGGGTGGTATAGAGGAGGAACAAGAGGACCCAAGAACAGACCCTTGCAGAACATCAACAGTGTTCAGTGTTATGGTCGATGGTGTCAAAGGCTGCAGACATATCAAGGAGGCAGAGACAGGAGATTTGTTGATGATAAATGGCAGAAGCAGAAGCAAGGGAAGTGAAGAGGATTTCGGTTGAGTGCCGCTCGGTAAAACCAGGTTGGTATGGATGAAGGAGGGGGTTGGAAGTCAGGTATGATCCACAACAGGACTATGCGTTTCAGTTAGTTTAGAGATGGAAGACAGGTTGGAGCAGGTTGATAGTTAGAAAGGATTCCTTCATCGAACGATGGTTTCTTGAGGAGTGGAGTGGCTAAAGAATGTTTGAATAGAAATGGGAAGTTGCCAGTGGATAAAGGGAGGGTGCTTATTTTGGTAGTGACGAGAAATAGGATCGATCGTAGATGCGCCTCTGAGTAGATAGCTTGAAGGGGCGCTATATCAAGTATTTTTGATTGATTTTGATTGAGACGCACCGTCTATCAGCATGAAGATATAGGCACAGCTAGGGTCGAAATAGCACTACTTGTTAGGAAGAAAATATTTTATATATATATATTTATATATATATATATATGTTTCAGTTTCTAATGTTAGTTGTAAGGCAGATAATGAGGCTAGAGGTGAGCAGGAGTTGAGTCATGAGTAGAGGAGGTAATATCTGGTGTTTGCCTCGATATAAGATAGAACATAACCATCGACATTGAAGAAGGTGGAGGAGCTTTTGGAAGACGGCTGAAGGAGCTCCGATGACAGTTGGTTTATATGCCTATAATTACACAGAAAAGGAGAGGATTTATAGAGGATCAGGAGTGAAGCAATGAGGAATGGAATCTCTTTTTAGCCGTAGCCAGAAAGTAGGGGTATTTATTTGTGGCCGGTTATAAGGCAGAAAGATTGTCATCATCGTCATCATCGTCAACATCGTCAACATCATCATCGTCATCAGCATCAGCATCAGCATCATCATCATCATCATCATCATCATCATCAACAGCAACAACAACAACAATAACATCATCAACACTACTTCTACTACTAGGCCTACTTCTTCCACCACTACTACTACTACCACTTCCATTTCCACAACCACTTCCACCATTTCCACTACTATACTACTGTTACCACTTCCACCACTTCCATTATTACTATTAATATTTCCACTACCACTACTTCCACTGCTACTACTTCCACTACTATTATTACAACCAGGGTCTACTTCTACTAAAATTATCCCTACCCTTATCTAGTGCTAATTACATGCATATTAAAACCTCTGATTACCAAACAGTAACTCTATTGTAGCTCTATGTAACTTTATTGACCGAATCCTGTTTAAACTTTGATGTAGTCCCTATTTCCTTATAACAATTGGACTAGAAATGCTTAACGACAATTGCTTTAAACGACCGAGTTCCGTTACAAAGTTCGGTATTAATGGTACTGTGCACATGTATAATCGTGGAGTTGGTATCAGGCACAGTACCCAATCTAACCGTCTCATTTCTCTCTGGAACGTTCCGACTTTCGTTTGTTGACGATGTGCGATGTAGAGCACGCAGCCGCTTCTGATTTCGACGCCTCATCAGTGAGGTCCTGCATCTCAATGTTGTATGGTTTGTTCTGATCCACCTGGTCACCTTCTGCCAGACACTTCGAAGGATTCTGAGAGTCGCCTATTTCGTCCGCCCCTTCTATCATGGTCTCCCTGTGTCCAGGCATAGGCTCCGTGCGCTGGTCCTTGTTCAGGGCGCTGCCATTTGCAATATAAGGCCTATGCGAAGCAAAGATCTCCAGAATACCCGGATGTATCTGTGTCACCACTGGATACTCGTGTGGGATGTTTCGATCGAAGTCCGCTTGAGTCACCCCTTCGAAGAGTCTTGGACCCTGGCGGCGATGACCAGCGGCCACCCCTCGGTGACCCTCTGCCAGTCTGTGCATCACTGGAGGGGGTGCTGGGCGACTGAAGCATTGGCGGGTGAAAGGCACTGCCAACTGATGTCCCGCTTGCATGAGGATTTCCGGAATGCGCCTTTGTTCTTGGAGTCGTGGTGTCGGTGGCCGCCGGATCTGGTTTCAAACAAAGACAAAAACATCATAGCGCAAAAGTCAAGTCTAGAACAGTCAAGGTCTCGCATACAGTGCAACGGTAGCCATTACTCGGATAAAAGCTACGAGCCTATGCTAGAGATGTACCACTTTCAACAATATCATCAAATGCTGTAGGCCTAATCAAGGCCTTATTTACATCGTCTTTGAATAGGGCCTAGAATTTCAAGCGCAATCCATCTGTCAGACGTTTCGCGTCTTCAGTGTAAAAATGTGCAAACAGATTTATAATTGTTATTGCTCTTTCGAACATCCAGCATCATAACCATCCCACGGTAGACAATAAGCATGGCCATCGTTCCATAAAAGTCACATAAGTTCAGCTGAAGTCAACTAGCAGAAACAAGGCCAGAGGCAGTCC
The DNA here is from genome assembly GCA_959347315.1 of Bimastos eiseni. Classification (NCBI taxonomy): domain Eukaryota; kingdom Metazoa; phylum Annelida; class Clitellata; order Crassiclitellata; family Lumbricidae; genus Bimastos; species Bimastos eiseni. The sequence goes on along the minus strand of OY365812.1, from coordinate 7,372,237 downwards.
TTAATAAGAGAGGTAGAAACTAGATCAGCTTTTTGGCAACAGAATTTAGGAAGTGTAATTTCAAAATCGGATGGGATAATTATTGGGAGCGATGACAGAGAGGCGTAGGCATCTGGATAAAATTAATGGAAAACAGTGAATCAGTACTGGACGAAGAGGCGTGTGGAGTTGGAATCAGGAAAAAATTGCAATAAGAAGCGAAAGGGGTGCGATTCATCCTAGAAAAGTGAACAAAGGTAGGCCTATCAGCGACAAAGGTAATGAAGGTTGCTATGCAGTGGGAAGGAGATTTGAGATGAAGAAGAGACGTCTTGGATTCAAGGAAATGAAAGAACAATTTTACATTCAGGACAGAACTTGGGATTAACCGTCACCTGGCTACTTTCGTCAGTACTTGCAGTCTGTCCACTCAACGGATTTACTCTTCGGTTGCCGGCTGTCTGGTTGCCAAGACCTCCTGCGCTTGGAGCTTCTGCAGTGCCACCGTTCCTCCAAACGTAACTCGATTCATGGAGTTGGGCAGCATAGATATTACTGACGATTTCGATGTGTCGCCTGATACGTCGTTCACGTGGTAGCACAATCACCTCAGCGATGATCCACAGCACTCCTACGGCAATCATGTGGAAGCCAACGAAGATCGTAACGGCAAGGCTGACTCCGTAAGCATACATGCGTTCGCTACGGGCGGCTATCTCTATGGACGCCAGCGTTACGTTGATCGGCTTTCGCTTCATGTGCTCCTCTCGCGAGAAAATACTGAGCGTTGTGCTCGTACCAGCGGTGAATAGGAGGAGGATGTAGATGACGAAGAAGAGCAGACGACGCGAGTCCTGGCAGGCGCTCAACACGTTTGATCCACCGACGGGAGTGGCTGGGGGGAACTGAAATCACCATCAAGCGCTTCCATCAGGGTATACTTCTCCCATAGCTATATACACGAATTTGCATTAATCACTCAGGCAATCAGAACATTAATAGAGTAGCCTATAGAGTAATTAAAGCTATATAACTTTATCTCATTTAATTAGGCTAGGCCTGCATAAGAATTTTTTTAGTCACGTCTATATAAGTATTATATATGCAGTTATCCAAATTTTTTTGTATTAGAGACTAAAAGACTTGTTTGTTAGAATCCTATTGCTGCCACATTTTGTCTGTTTGCTATTTCTGATAGCGTTGGTATATATTTGTCAAGAGTACTTTCAATACGAGAATGTTCTTTGACCTTGTTTAAATTTGACACTATTGTCTAAACATTTTGTAAGCTATTATGCGTTTGCTGGTAGTCTAATAAAGAATATTCTTACTTCTTACTTACTTAGTTATTAAAATTAAATTCATCGTGTATTGTAAGTATATTTGCAATTATTAAGACTAAACGCAAACTTAATGGGTAATGTGTATTTTTCTATGTATTTTAGTATTGACTGCTGCGAACTTGCAGTTTAGGTGACGCACAGTTCGTCGACCGTTTCGTTAAATCAGTGTGTATTTTAGCTATGCATCCCAGTGTCTTCACCACTACTATAGCAACGTTAAAATCAATTATGACCCGTGATTATTCACGGGTTAACAGCTAGAATGAACAATGCTGCAGTTGCAGTTGAATCATGAGCTAAAATATTATCCGACCCGTGATCCTTCACGGGTTAACAGCTAGCTTATCAATAAACAGCTTGCATATTATTCTGTTACGCCTATATATGAGATCTCAACACGCACAACACTTTATTGAAAATACGGTAGCGTTTCTCTTTATTTGACACACGCACGCACGCACACATATCTACACATATATCCACACACACTCACACACGCTCTCGTTTCTATAGGGATGCCATTGGAGGAGAAAGACTGAAGGAAAAGCATATTCTAGATGGATGATGCTGAACTTGACGATGAATGGAATGTACATATTTTAATGAAGGCGACGAACATTGCAGACCTTAGCGCTTTCGTTTGCAGCTGTTTGTGTTTGATCGCTTACTGGCGCGGCGTTTACGGCATTGTCGCCCTCGGCTGTCGCTCGTCTGATCATCGCCCTCCTGAAAAGGATCATACATGACACTCATCTTCTTCTGGGTCGTGTATTGTAACAGAGGCAGGTGCAATAATAAGAAGCCATTAGGCCATTCCCTCATATTTGTGTTCGAAAGTGTGAGGTCAACCTATCATTATAAATATTAGTTGTTTTTGACGCACTCCAAGCTAAAAATTAAGTACATTCAGAATGTTTTATTCCAAGATTTTGGATATACCGCACCATTTGTCAATGTACTTCTGTACATCGGTAGGCCTACATATCAATCAATCAATCTAAGTTTATTAGGCAATACAACAGACAGAGAAAGAATGACAATTATAGAAATCTTATAATTATTGCTATCGGATCACCCAGGAGACCCAACTTGGGATCGGAAGATCCCGCTGGTTAGAGCCATCTGGGGACGTACATATAACAGTTCGAGGTGACAATGAACAATAGCACCAATTAGAGTTTTTTGAACTATTATAAGTTTGTACATATAATTTTGTTTCCATAATATTAACTGAAAACTTATTAAACTTAATTAATGACCTAGCTATCCTAGTCACAGCTATTGATTCGCAACATGATAGTTAGCAAGCTGCAACGACGCCAGCCACATCTGCCTTTGTATTGTGGTCCTTTGCCAATAAAGCGTAAGCTGAAAATAGCAATTCAGACGAATGCTTAGGTTTCGCGGCCACTTCTCCCTCTTGTCAGCATCACAATTTGTAGGGCCTACTAATAAAATAGCAATGTTTGATAAATTTAAACATAAAGCTAAACGACTCTATTTAACACTAATCTAACACGGAGTTGCAAAGAAAACGAAACGGTCGTACATCTATTTAACACATGTGGCCTCATCGAACATAATTAGAACAAACGTCATGTACCGTCTTATTTGGGCTAATATTTGTAAGCCTATTAAAATAGAACGTGGATCAGAATGCACAAAAATGTTAGATATATCGGACTTGATTGCAATTGCACAAAAACTTAACAGTCTCGTTTACCATGTGTAGGCCATATTGAACATAAACTTAAGAAACAAAATTGCAGACAATCCACAGCAATCTTATTTCACATTCATGCCCTAGACTAGATAAATCATTTAACAAAAGTTATTCAACACATCCAGTGGCGACGGCTGCGTTTTGAAAGTCAGCCCGCTTTCTCTCGCTCCAGCAAACGGACCAACATTCAGATTTCGCCTCCTTCCCTAACTATCGATCGACTTTTTAACTGTATTTCCAATTTAGAGAAATAACTGCGATTTCTTTTAACTTTTCTTATTATTTTCAACCAAAAATATCATCCAACACAAATTGCAATTATCAATGAGAACAGCACATAATATTAGAACTCCTTAAGGTCTAGACCGAACGCACGACAACTAAAATTGCTAGTCAGCGGCTCTCTACAAATTTCGCGCGCAATCTGACATCAGCACAGGTGCGATACAGTTGAAAACAGCAGCTGCGGCTAGCGTCTACAAATCGATCGGCGCAGCGCTCACGCCTTGCACTAAAGAAATCCTGACTGATATATATATATATATATATATATACATATATATATGTAAACGATTAATACGACTTAAACCAAGCAGTGTCCAAAATACGTTCACACTATATTTATGTATATGGTGTGGGGAGTTTGCGTGTATGTGTTTGTGGATGCGTGTAGTGTGTGTGTGTGTATGTGTTTCTGTGTGTAGGCGTGTGTGTGTTACGTATTTGTGTGTATACTTCTAACTGGATTTGCCGATGTGACACTGAGAGTTCTAAAGTAAAGATCATAGTATTCAATGCCTTTCCTTTAGCACTCCATGCAAGCTTGCGCATGCCATCTCCACGCAATGAACAACGATAACGCGTGGATGAAATAACTCATAGGATTTATCTCAAGTGTCTCTAGAGTGTTGAACTGAAGTATATAACCGTCAAAAAGATGAACACTTCACCAAGGTCATCCAGCGGGTCACTGTGAAGTGTTAGTAACTGACATATTAGTACGCGTCGTAAAGATCACAGGAGTCTTCCTTAAAAGAGATGCATCCAGGGGTGTAACAAGCGGGGCATGGGGGCACCGGCCCCCCAGTTTAAAAAATGGGGGAAGCCCCTCCCCCAGTTTTAGTGCTCAGTGCCCCCATATGCCCCCAAATCGGTTCCTTTTTATGTTTCTCCAATGGCTCTTTAAGATAACTTTTATTCAGATAATTTTTGCCCTGCCCCCATTTTTCAAATTTCTGGAAGGGCAAAATTCAAACAGTTGGTGGGGAAAAAATTTGCGCAATATTTTTTAAATTATGCCTCCCTCACTTTTCGAAACCTCGTTACACCTCTGGATGCATCCGAGTACTTGTGGGAAACATGCAGCACGACTGAAGATTAGCGCATTTCTGTCCTCAAATGCAGAGCTAATTCTACAGTTATATCAACAACGTCTGCAAAAGAGCGACTTTTGGACCAGTAAAAGAGCGAGTTTTAGACCCGAGACAAAAAGTCATCGCCTCTGATGCATTTTTTGACTGTAATCGTAATCTCTAAACTTCTAAAGCGTCAATTGAAAGCCTAGCGCAGGACACCAGCTTATTCACGAGTGCTGTATCAAATCAGATGGGTTGTCCAGAGGGTAGTCCATGGGAGGTCAGAGTCCGGTTTCCAGAAGGTCAGCAGGGAGACAGAGCAGGAGGGAGTCGTTTTGGTCGGGGATTCTGCAATGAGCCGATTGTCTCGTCAAATGAGGACAATAAAGCCACTGATTATTCATGCAGTTTGGGTGTGGTTGATTTATGTTTGCAAGACATTTCAAGTTTTTAACGGCTTTTATCTAGCTGATGATTATGCTTGCAGCTGACAGGGCACACACACACACTCTTCGCAAATACTTCAAGAGGCTTCTGAATATCATTTGAATATAAGCCTACCATACGACTTTAAATCGCAACAACACTCATTCAAATGATCTAAATAAAATGGAGTAGACCTATATTAGATCATACATCATTGTCATTGCTTAAGATGCTAACATGCAGAATATAGGTCTAACTGAACAATTGTTGCCTATTGGAAGATAGGAAGAAGTGTTTGAAAATTTGTATTTGATATATCCGAGGTCATTCTCAACTTTCTGGTATTACGAATAACATATGTGACCTTCAGAATCTTGTAGACCTATTCAAGGCGATGGCGATGATTATGCCCATCGTCAATATAGGCAAATGTTCACTATGGAAGGCATATTAATAACAATTATAATAATAATAATTTTCGTTTATTTTCAAACTGACAACTACAAAGTATGATATGAACGAAGTTATTACCGGAGTCGGATTTAGTTGTCGGCAACCATTAAGTCCTTCGTCCGACTACCCTTTTCCCAACCCATTTGATTTTACGCAGCGCTCGTGAATAAGCTGATGCCCTGCGTTTGTCTTTCGAGTGTCGCCATAGAAGTTTGGAGATTACGATTTCGATAACATTGAACGGGTCGATGCAACAGCGATGCACTTTACCTAAATTATTTATTCAGTTGTTTGCACTCATCATGATGTTTTATTTTCAATACCTCCGTTGGTGTGATTGGAGAGGAGGTGGCTGAAAGATCCTCGACGACAACAATACCGATGTTGTAGCGTCTTCTCCAGTCCCGTGGCTCCCAGGGGACAATGATTGTATCATCGCCCTCACTTACACACAACTTCTTCAAATCAGTACAAATGTGTTCGGCACAAAGATCACTTGGCTTGTTTTTCACAGATTTAGAAATTTCAACTATAAAGTCAAAGGCCGAGCAAAGATCGTTAACTGACATGACTCTCCTCGGCTACACGTGATGTTGCTCTGAAAATTCTTTCTCGTTCTGTTATTATCGAAGTGCATTTTTGCCATAGCAACCATGACGTTTCAAAACGATTATTCCACTATCGTAACGCTGTTTAAAAAAATTATGTGGTAGGTATTAAAACTGCTTCAACCGATGTCCCTAGTTCCGAAATTATTTCAGTTGCTTTTACAACTTTAATTTTATTAAATTGCATTTAGAGTCTGTTATGATCAGCCAGCGCGACTGCAGTCTTGTACAGAATCCATATACGACGGCGTACGCTGCATATAGCAGCGGTTCCCAACCTTTGTTGTACCCCCAAACTAAAAAATTATTGGCGTGCGTACCCCGAACAGAAAAAAACTTGTCAGAAACGTTCTTTGGTAATTTATTTAATTAGAATAGACAATAGCTTACGGTATTATAATTAGAATATTGGTTATAATATTATTAATGAAGATTGCTAAATTTATTATATTAAAATAATTATTGTTGTATAATGTACACAATAAAAGTTATTTAATTGAGAATTCTCTTATTTTACTTCCCGTCTTTTCGACTAACATGAAGATACGCTAATAGCCTCCAATTAATCAAGTCTATATCAGGGCTCAAAGTGTGCCTACACGGTCATGGACGGCGTCCCGGCACTTATTTTCGAGGCTGGACGCCGTCCTGCCACTTATTTGGCCAGCAGAGCCTGGACACCGTCCATGAGCGTCCATGGAACAGTGCAATTCCTCTATATGCGTACGTTTTTATCAACAGGAAAAAGAGGTTTACATACTTTATTTCACTAACTTTCAAAACGATGCCGGTGCCGCTGTCAACAATTTCACAAAGGAAAACAATTCTTTGCAAGCCTACGCTTTAAATTACAGCAAATATTTCACCAACAAATAATTGACGACTAAATAATGGTTGATGGACAAAAAGCCTAACGAATGATAACAAATTCTATTTTTGCCCATTGTAGTTGATTAAAGAGAAGCTGGATTGACAATAATAATGTCTGCAAATCCAGATTCTGGTTCAGCAAGACCCATTTTTGTCAATTCAACTTCTATTTAGGCAAATATTCTTTTCAATGATTTCACTTTTATTTCAGTAGGCATTATGTTTCTCTAAATATCATCTGTTTTGGAAGAATTTCGTTCACCCATCCAACTTCTAGTCCAACATCACTAATATCACCAACCCAACTTCTATTTTAACGAACACAGTGGACCATAGTGCAGGAACCATTTGTCGTCGACTTAATGATGGTGCTCTGCCTTTGCAATTTGTAGTTCTTAACCTTTTGTCACTATAAGTTCCGTCCATATGTGACATCACGCGCCTAGGGGAAGGGGTCACATATTTGTGACGATGTGTGACAAGGGGAGAGGGGTCGACGAAATGTGACGTCACATCATCTTAATTAGCAGTAGTTCTTAACACAATTAAACAACACAATTATGATTCTGATAGTCTTTCATCGTGACGAATGCCTATAAGATTGTAATCATTATAGGCTACTTAATTTTCCATTTTTCTTCGTTCTACTATTATAATTGGAAATATTTTATAGTTAAAAATAATTTGTTGATAATTGTAAAAAAATTGCGTTACATTCTGAACATCTGGTTTGATTTGGGGGGGGGAGGGCTCAGGGCCTTGTGACGTGTCGTCATATTTGAGGGGTCATGGCAGTTTTGACATGTGACGAACGGGGAGGGGTAAAAAATCGTCCAATATTGCGTGACGTCATTTATGGACTAGCGTCCAGGCAATTCTTTTTTTTACACTTTAAGCAATGGTCAACATAGAAGTTTAATATTTCTAATGCGAACTAAGGTCTTACTTACAATGTAGAGTTGCACAATTGTGCAATATCACGCTTTATTAACGTCGATTTTAGACGTAAGCTTAAGTCTGGCTCAAGTTCAAGTTTCGGTCTGTATTTGTTTTTTAATTCAAGCATAGCAGAGAATCCAGTTTCACAGAGATATGACGTGGGCCTACTGAGGGGAATCAAAAACTTAGCAGCTCTGTCGGAAATTAATAAATATGCTGCCCTTCTTTTTAGCTAATAGTCATTCAGTAAGCCCTTGTTGAATTCACTCCTCAATCAACCATCACATGAAAGCACAATGAATTATCTCTTTCCTCGGCAAAAAATTCAACTGGCAATGCAACCTCGGAAATGGATTTCTTGTCTTTTCTGGCGTACCCCTTGGTAACAGCTGGCGTACCCCTATACATGTAGGTACCGGTTGGGAACCGCTAGCATATAGCATAGACCTAGTACATGTATATACGCTAATCAAAAAAGAAAGCAATCTGACAAAAGCGCATTAATGCTAGCATAATTTAAGATAATTAAGTAAAGTAGATACTTTATTGAACCGCTTGCAAACGCACTGCAGTCACGACATAATACAATACAATACAACTAGGCAGTTATGCTATGAATAGGGGAAGAAAAATCATTAGTTTCAGTTCTCTTCTTCTTCTTCTTCTTTCCAGCGCTTTCAGCTTGGACGTCCGCAGAACATGCGCATCAGCAACAGACCGGTCAACAGACAATGCAACGAAATTCTGTTAATGAACCGGGAGCCAAACCCATCTTCCACGATGCTTCAGTAACGCAGTAGAATCCGCATAGTACAGGAGCACGCATCTTTTCGTCAGAAGCGCCATCGTGCATAGAGCGACACAAATTTCAATATTTGAATAGACTCCAGATTGCAGTACAGCAGTTACTTACATTATAATTTATATGTTAGGGTAGTTACTTAATAAGCCTATTAAGACAGTATTAGTATGAGACCTGATAGAAGCCTGAGGATGCAGAGGAGCTAGAGAAAGCTAGCGGAGGGGCTTACATTAAGCACGCTCGTTCATCGAGGGGGCATGAGCACATATTTATAGGTGTAGGCGAGTGAATTTGTATAAGTTTGCATATTGCCTGAACCGTCTTCATTTGTTTAGAGGAACTAAAGAAACTTAGACACAAACGTATTGTCATCGTAGAAACGACAGCCTCTTGAGTGACCACACTCTATCCCTGCAAAATTATGTTGACTATACATACATATTATATACATCAGCATCTATATATATACCACATATATCAGCAGTGCGGGTAGAATTACAGCGTACCTAAACAATTTCCTGTCAGCTGCTAATTCGGCTTGTCAATTACAGGAGCTGAAACACGACGGGGAAAAATAAAAGTTGTATATTTTGGCTGTTAAATGATCGTTATTAATAGTGAAATGCTTATCTAGCTAAATGATTGATCCATGGATGCAAGTCATCATTATGCAGACTTTAAAAAAATTATTATTATAATGCGTGGCCCTAACAAACGAGGCCCCGAGGCCCGTAATTGGGTTTTTCTTAGTGTTGTAAAGTATCAGAGGCGAGGCAGTGGTTTAACCACAGAGTTATCCTCGTAATCGTAATCTCAGCATTTCTACAGCGCCCACAAAAGCGAAGTCGCTGAAATATTCACAGGCGCTTAATGAAAACAGAATCGATAGGCAGGGGGTCAAATCCAGAGTCAGGCAGGCAGACGACTAAGGGGGATGGTGTTTGGAGTTGAAACGGCGAGGGAGATAGGAGGAAGAGGAGGAATCAGGATAGGATTTGCGAAAGAGCAGTGCTTTGAGTTGTGAGTGAAAAACCTGTGGGGAGATAGCAAGAGGTGAGGTGTTTGTGAATTCGTAGGACGGATCGGATATTTGTCTTAATGCTGGAGGGAGTTTGTTCCAAAGAGGCGGGACAGCAATGGCTATGGAGCGACTTGCAAATTTGAGTGATGATGTGACGGAAGGGCGAAGTAGTGTGAGGGTGGAAGAGGAACGGCTTCTCCAATATCAATTCCTTTCCCGTAGTAGGCCGATCCAATGGACATTGGGGGGTCAGGTTTATTGCGGTGGCGACCTGATCTCGCTATGCCACAACTTAGTACGGAGCCCCTAAAGGGACATGGAAGAATATTTTAACTCGTGCGCACGAGATACAAACTCGTTCCCACGACTTAATAAGTCGTGCGCACGAGTTTACAACTCGTTCCCTCGACTTAATAAGTCGTGCGCACGAGATGACAACTCGTTTCCTCGACTTAATAAGTCGTGCGCACGACTTATTAAGTCGAGGGAACGAGTTATTATCTCGTGCGCACGAGTTAGTAAGTCGAGGGAACGAGTTAACAACTCGTGCGCACGACTTAATAAGTCGAGGGAACGAGTTGTGATCTCGTGCGCACGAGATAAAATATTCTTCTTTCATGTCCCTTTAGGGGCTCCGTACTGTAGGGCTCCGTAAATAGTAGCAAAAATGTAAATATTAATCTGCACGTCGAACGTCCGCCAACATAGACTCCGAAACCTGTACGTACATAGAATAGCTAACTGTTTATTCACTAAATGAACATAAACATAAGTAAGTAACGCGCAGGGCGTGTGCAAGAAAACTGAGTGGCCTCGTTGTGTGCACTCTGTCCTATCTTGGGACACCCTCCCCAAATATATATATATATACACACCAGGGCACGCAAGCTAGGGTCAATGCCCTGGTAAAAAAATTTCTGTCCTGGTCACTGCCTTGCCGCTTGCCACTTGCCAATAGTCACCAGACTCCAATTATTATTAGTATTATTTATTATTATTATTATTATTATTGATGTCATTGATGTTATTGATGTTATGATGTTGGTGTTGTAATGTGTATTGTTATCATTATTTTTATTTTTAATTAATAGGCGTTATCTCAGCCTTAGCCCAGTCAAGACTAAAAAACTTGAGGGACTTGAAAAACCTGACGGTCGGGTCACAAGTAATGAGCGAAGCTCAAATGGGAGATCATTCCAGATTGAAGGGCTCCTTACCGAGAAAGCCCGGCGCTGCCTAATAACCAGGCGGGCCCTTGGCACTGGAAGCTCACCCCTCGTCGCAGAGCAAGCACCCGACGCGCTACAACATCGGGTACTGGGCGGCAGAGGTCGGGCAAGTAAGATGGAGTACTACTGTACAGCCAAGAACCTGTCAGAACCCATTCATTAGATTCTTTGACAAGGTTTTGGACAAATTTGCAGTTGTGTATCCCCACTGTCGCAATCAGCCGCATACAGCCGAAATCGCAAGTCTACATGTAGCTAGGCTAACTGTTGTCACGTGTCTGCTCGCATGTATATGATCAGCTTACTTAAGCATTAGTGTAAAGAATCATAAAGAATTCTTGACTCTGAGGCTCAATTTCTTAAACTTTTTATGGCGAGCTAATGTGGGCAAGGGGTTTGGTGGCTTGGCCTCTTTGTCGAGCTCATGTGGTCACAAAAATTTTAAGGCTGCCATTTGCTCCATCCATTCCATCTGTCAGCTGTACGAGAGAGTTGGCTCTCTTGACCTCTGTGCATAGAGATTGCGATTCCGGACCATAATAATTTTTTCGGAATTTCGGGATTTTTTGGTCAAATTCCGGAATTCTTCCAGAATTCTCATTGTGAATATTGACCGACTCATTACTGTCAAGTTCCAATAATTTCCAACTAGTTAAAATACTAATTGTATGTCTACTTAATTAGTAGGGGCTTATAGTATCAAACTACATGTACACATGAAAGTAGCGTCGAAGCTGTCACAGAGTCAATATTCAGTGACAATGGTCAAAGAAATAGATAAAGTTGCAAACTTAAATAACATAGATATAACCTATAACCCACGATGTTAATGAATCCATAATACATCAGGCATACTTTTGAAAATACGAACGTTGGAAGCACATCGAATCCAAGGTTTCATCACCGAGACTGCATGGTTCGCAAACTGGAGCAGATAGACGCCTAACGCCGGCAGCAGAAAAGGAACAGATAGGCCTAACGCCGGCAGCAGAAAACCATCAGCTTCAACACAGTCTACTTGCTATGAGTACGTGTTCAATCGAGAAATAATGCCAACAGACTCCTCATCAGTATAGCCTTACTGTCGTGGCGCTTGTATCACTGTAGAGAGTTAGACTTTCTACACACTTTGTCATCATTTTGAGGGCTTTATCCGGCGTTCCCGGAATAACGGTAGAAATACACAAAACACGAGAGTCTTTTTGCGTACAGTTCATAAACGTAATAGCGCAATTCAATACCTCACGGGCTTTCTCGGTAGGAAGCCCTTCAATATGAAATGATCTCCCATTTGAGCTTCGCTCAGTACTTGTGACCCGACCGTCAGGTTTTTCAAGTTCCTCAAGTTTTTAGTCTTGACTGGGCTAAGGCTGAGATAACGCCTATTATTCAATACCTCACATGAATATAGGGCCTACTAAGCTTATGCCATATTCATATATATCATAATTATGTAAACAAAATGCAGTTCTGCATCTTGTGTTCCATAAATTATGATAATAATAATTATAATAACTGCTATTTAAACCCATTATTTCACTTTCGAAATTCTAGATTTAGTGCTTAAAAAATTCTAGAATTTCGGTATTTATAAAAGACCGGAATTTCCGGAATTCAGAAATTCTGGAATTGCATTCTCTATCTGCGCATCCATGATTCTCCAGTCAATTTGTCTTATCTACTAATTTCTTGAATAAAAACAGTGAACCAGCCTATTATGTGTATTGTCTTGACCCAAGGAAACGTCTTTTTGAATTACGTGATTATAGACATACGTTTTATTTAGATAACTAACATTTCGAAGGTAAAAAGTAATTCTTTCAACGTTACAAAGAACTCTATAATTTACGATTTCAGTTTAAGTTCACAATCTCTTTATTACACGTGTTAGGATAACTAATTTGTCTATTTGCTGATTCAATTTTGAGACACCCAGCTCGTGCATTTAAAATGATATGCTTCATGAAGTGAAAGTGAACAGTTCGGCACCCTTGATCCTTGCATGTTTGGGCACCCTTTATTCCGCAGTTGGGCAACATTGATCCTGATGATCAAGGGTGTCTTCATGACAGGTTGTTAAATACGCTATACATTAACAAGAAGTTTGTGTTGAATTATTGCTATTTTTAGTGAAAACTATGTTTGTATTGATATATTCTGTTATCATTAGCCTATATACATGCAGGCCTACAGCTATACATTGTAATGTGATGTAATCAAGCATTTATGTAGCGCCCCTTCAAGATAGCTACTCAGAGACGCTCTCTGCGCTGGCCTAACGTGACATCCCTGCCTTTGGATGACGTCTTTCGAAGTTGGGTTAAGGTGACATTATGGAAATAATTATCGTTACCGTAACCATTAATCCCATTCTTATTATTGTCACTGTCATAGAGATCTAAACAACGTCATATGTATTGATTTTCATCCTCTGCGTCTTCCATTTGTCGAATCTCGCGTTATTTGCTTAGTGGAAGCCAAAGTCTTTTTCACGAGAACAATAATTATTGACATAGGATTAAGAACCATTGCGGTTCGTAATCATTCTTAAGACTGCTTATAATGGGTGAACAAAGTTCAATAGTATTGTTATTGTGCAGCGTCTGAGCCCAGGAATGTGGTCTCGAAACCGCGGTCTTGAGACGGTCTGGAGACCGGAAAGCTGCGGTCTTGGTCTCGAATGCATCGGTCGTGGTTTTGATCTCGGATCATCGGTCTTGGTAGAGTCACTGGAGGTTTAGGCTTCCTAGACAGTTATCGATTTACGGCATGCTGACCAAACTAATAGATCTGTATTTGCATGTTACTGTGGGCAGAAAAAAATGCCATTTCAAAATTTCGTTTCACAAATTTCAAGGCTTTGGAACAATCTAATATTTTTATGTTGTCGGCCACGTGTAGACACTGTTAACCGAAAATTCCGAGGTCCATGGTACAAGTACACCATTCAAATGGAACGTTAAGGTACTTGTTCAGATGTCTTAAGGTTTTGAAAAAATATTTCACTATCGTATAGGGGCCTACTGTAAGTAATTTATAATGTGATATTCTGAGGCCGATGCAAAGGGCTGAACTCTGAAGTTCAGAGTGGCTGGTAAAATTGTTTTCTGGACCATTATTAAGATTAGTATTCTTCAGGAATAAAATTAACATTTTAAGCGTGTTATTCCGTTTTAGCGTCTTAATAAATTGAATTGTTTATAAAAAAGAGTATCGGTCTTGGTCTTGGTCTCGGACCACTCGGTCTCGGTCGTGGTCTTGAGTTTTTGGCCTCGTGCCTAACACTGTCTGAGGATCGAATTCTGCCTTATATTGCACGGATTACTATTGAAAGAATTTAGTTTCTATTGCTGAAGTTGATAAGACTTTGGAGACCTAATCTCGCCCTCCTCACCTGTTAGAGAGGCTGCTTTAAATCTAATGATGATGAGAACATTGAGTCATTTTTAACGTCTGAACTTTGAAATGAGTTATATTAACAACTATAGGCACATGGAATTATGGCAGTGAACCAAAGCGGTTCTTCCACACTTCTTCGTATCAACCAAAAATCTTTTCACTTAATTTAAAAATTCTCTCATACTCAGCAAGACACTAGAACGCAAGAAAGTGGAAATTTCGATCTTTGTTAAACTAAATTAATCCAATCAGAGGCCAGCAGCCATTAGAGAAATCTTTTACTGTCTCAAAACATATTTGTGACGTATGGGTCTAAGTCCAACGATCAGACTCCGCATTAGATAGTGGTGGACGGGTGATGGGAACTTTGTGATACTGTTGAATAGCTGTGGATGACTAAGGGCTACCGAGGCCGAGCAAATCATTGCGTTTTTTTTACTGCTCAAATTTCCGCCGCTATGGGAACAGACATTTTAAAAATAACCTTGTTATGAATTTATAATACATTAAAATATTTTCTAAGAAGAGCGATGTTCATACATGTGTGTGTAAGCAAACTTAGTAATTATTGGCTTGCACGGTTTAGGGTTCCTTGTGGCTTTTATTCTGGTTGGTATTTTCGCTGTTTGTTCACTGACGAAGTTCTTGTTTTGCTTTTCTTTATGCGATCTTAATGCTTTCTGGTCTATGCAACTCTGGTTACGCATTTAAAAGTACTATATTATTACCTAGAAACTACGGAGTCAAGCGATTTATTATTAAAACTAACTGAAGGCTGAAGTATGCTATGAAATCTTGGGAAATTATATGTACATAGGGACCGTCCACATATTACGTGTGCAGCGAGGGGGTTTCAATTTCGGCCATTTTGCGTACGGGTGCGCATGGCAGGAGTGTCCAAAAAATAAGTACGTACGCAAATATAATTGTCTAATTATGACGTCAACAATACAGGATATGAAAATCAGAACTGTAAACCTAATCACAGACTATATTCCTGCTTAATCAATTTTATGTAGCATTAAAACGGTTTCAAATGCAAGTATTGTTAGTGTTTTAATTCTTCATAAAAGTTAACAAATTTTCAGCTATAAAGTATGATGCTTAACAAAAATAGCGTGGGGTAAAATCAATGTCTTATAGATGTTTTTAGTTATTTAACCTTTGCAATGGGGGAGAGCTCAAATGTACGTACGCATGGGGAGGTGGTCCACGAAATGTACGCGGTGCAACAGAGGTGGATGGGGTCCGAAAATCCGATTTTTTTTGCGTGCGTAATAAATGGATGGGCCCATATCGAAAATTGATTGTATCTTCAACATAATCATGACGTTGCTGCTGGTGGCGTGACCGGACGTCTCAGGTAGGAACATGCATATCCAAAGGCGTACAGAAGCTGTGACTCAGCAATGGCCATACTCTGGCGCGAAGAGCATAAGATCAACAGGGACCCCGGATCGATTCTCACAACTCTGCCAAGGTCGACTGAGCCTTTTATTCGTCAGGTTTTGTCGCTCACTAAAAAAAGCTCCATGACATTATTGGAGCCTAGCATGATTGCCATACTGTCAAATTCGACTCCCGTTATAGTTTGCAATCATCCGTTCATACTATGACTTGTGATCATACTGCGTACGTGTTAGTTCGAATTAATTAAAAAAATTGGAATTATTCGCTCTTTTTTCAGTTGGTAATTCATTCGCTCTTTCATTCACACATGCATTCGTTCATTCACTCGTGCCTCCGCTAATTCATTCACTAAACAATTCGTGTTTTCACTCATTCATTCTATCATCTACTCTTTCATCACTATTTCATTCGCTCTTTCAGATACTGGATTGGGTCATTTTTATCTCAGCTAGTGTCTAGTGTTTTATTGATTCTATTGTGTTCCAAAAACAATTCTAATATCAGGTTTTCCTTTCTATGTATCGAACATGCCTGTCAAAGCTTCAAATGCGAATCATTCGCTAATTGAAAGGCGAATCAAATGTACAATTTACGAATTAATAAGCTTACACTGGTGGCATTGAGATGGCTTTGAATTGATCGCATGCATGCCCTACTTAGAGCAACTGAACAAAATCGGTGCTGATTTTTTTCAGGCCATGCCTCCACAGAAAAAGAAAGCTAAAACAGAGCAGACTCCAGGTCCCAGCGCAGCAGCAGACCAAAGAACATCCGACGCGGCAACAACCGAAGCAACTGTAAACCCTAATAAATGCAACAATTGGTAGTAGCGAGTCTGGTCGATAGATGATAGTTGAGATGACTGGACCGTATCGATCTAATATACATAGCGTATTAAAAATGATAGCAAAGAAACAGATCAACGTCTCAACGGTCTAGAGATCGTGCAGTTTATTCAACACGTTTGGCTGGCAGTTCCGTTCAATGGAAACTTAAGAGTTCACCGATTCGCGGAGGATTTTTCATATCCCGATGGCTGGAGACGCAGTTCGAACGTCGAACGCCTAATCCATAGAGAACATAGTCTTTATTGCTGCGTTTGGCGCTTGTGAATGTCCTATCCATAAGCTGGATTTTTAAGCATTTGATCGCCCTGCGCTCGGCGATCAAATGGCGCTATCACAATTTCGAGTTTAAGATTACGATTATGAGGTTCTCAGACCGTCGCATTTAAGCGACCTTATAACTGTACAATGAATAGGCGTACACGAAATGTGTATATTGTGTATGTCCTATCCATAAATAAAACAAATCCATATGATGTCTAAGCAGACGAAAAACTGATATAAACTCTCAGAAGTCGAGTGACAAGCCAGAAAACAGGCGCCAGAGACTAAATTGAACCAAAAACTGGCAAAATAAAACAGTAAATTGTAAATGGTAATAGAGGTTATTGGTGTGTCATTTATTCAAATTATAGGTTCGGTGTCACTCAGAGGTACAAAAAACCGATATTTATTAAAAATCATAAGTTGTTTTTTTTGGCTATAGTTGGTTTTTGTTTTTAGTTTTCCTTTGGATCTTGTCACATTAGTTTTGTTATAAAAAGCATCAAAAACAGGATGAAAAGAGCTCCAACTTGTTTATATAATTAATTCAGCTGATTTTCGACTGAATAACACACAATTAGAAATATAAAAATAATATTAGTAAATAAAGAAATTAATTTTAAAAAACTAAAAATTGCCATTAGGTTTTTTGTTTTTTTTGTAAAAAATCAAAAACCAAATAACCAAAAAACCAACATGTTTGCAGCCCTAGTGTCACTAGACTAATATGTTAGCGGTTTTAGTTTCTGCGAAGCCAAGCGTTAACTTAACAACAGTTAATCGAATGGTATCGCGTCAATTGATCCCCTGCCTATTAGTCCTAAATAAAATCTTTTCAGATTGACGAGGGTATCAATTGACTAGGGGATCAATTGACGGGGATCAAATGACGTAGAACCGGTCGATTGACCTGTCAATTGACCACTCGCTCTGGCTGGGGCTTAAACGTGGCACAACGTATCCAAATTTTATGTAATTTTTCTCTAGTATTAATAGTTTAACGTTACTGCGTGATAACAATGATCATTAACGTCACGATCCTCATTTATCCAAGCATGGGACTGGCACTGCCATGGTGCAAACAGTAGTGAATTTAATTTTTTATTCTAAATTTTCTCAGAAATTACATGCATGCAATTATACAAGTGACAGAGCTTTCATTAGTGTGTCCACGACAGAGTTTGGGTGGTAAACAATTCAAAGAAGATAATTCCAAGATCGTCAGGTGACCTTTATATTCAAGATTTTTCTATTATTCCTAAATAATGTTCAAGTGCCTTAATTTAGTTCAGTAGCAGAGTGCTAACACCTCGAATTTTCCCTCATGCAGCTCATGAATTCCAGAGTGGAATTATTTGGCGAGTTGTAATTAACATGCTACAAAATCGACAGACTATGACAAGGAAAATGCTGTTAGATAAACGACTTTTATTAATTAGACATTTTCGGAAGCGGTTGAATCATACATCGAATGCTACATGACGGCCAAGACAATTGCCCCACAGGGCAAAATGGAGCCTTCGGTCGGATTTCTACTGGAAGTACCTTCGAGTAAGTATTAAAGTTATTGGGGTGAATAATGAATTACTTTTTATTGCGTTCATTTGCATTACATTCTGCCTTTGTTTAAGAGACTTCTGTGTACTCATTTGATTTCAGCTTGAATTTATTTGATCACCAGTCAATGTAGTACATTGATTAGCAATAATAATGAATTACTGCAAACATCCTTCAACTTAATCTAATTAAGCATAAATTCTGGCGCATTGTATCTATAGACCTATCTTCGAACTTCCAAATTGATCCACAGCTTAACTTGGCATGAGGATAATTATTAATAATGATGAAGCTGAGCAGTCTCTTCAGCCAAGGTTGAGAGGCATCCATGTATGTGTATGAAGTGTTGGCAACTTTCATTTTCTCAGTCTCGGCATATGAGTGTGGTGGCCAGTCCCTTCCAGTTTTCTTCGCCATCTCATCTAACCACTGATAATTTTACGTTCCATGTACTGATTGCAGCTGAGTTGGCTCAGAGCAGAGATAGACCAGCAATTTCGAAAAAAATTCTGTCTTGGCGGGGATTTGATCCCAGACCTCTCGACTGACAATCCCACACATTGGCTGCACCATTGCAGTCACTTATTTCAAGACTATCTTACAGCAAAAACAGTGAACTAAGCATGTCATTATCCAGTATATAATAAAAACACATTCATGTGCAGTTTAAGAAGGAAGAAGATCTAACTTAGTTTCTAGTAGGCCTTAATACAAGAAAGGCAGCACATGGACCATTAAAGTTATAGCCAGCAAATTCTTCAACCATTGATCGTGACCATAAACTGCCATAACCAGCTGGAAATTCTCCTTTTTTACATTAATCTGGCAATGTGCAGACGTCATTAATTTGGGCACGACTATAGTCAAGGCGAAGTGGTCCTATCTTTTTTGTAGACGTTGCAACCCGGTACCTGTCAATACTACCAACCAAAATATCCGAGAAATTCTCCAACAAAGTAGCCTCCCTTTGCTTTGATCCAAACAGACTGAGGAGCGTCGACCAGTCTGTGGAAGTGGCTTTCCAAGAGGTATTTCAAATGTATACATCTATGAATAAGGTACGGTCTAACTTAGAAAAACGGTGGTTTAGATCATATGGCTACTTCGATATCGACAATGATAATTAGTAACTTTCTGTCGGTGTCTAATGCACAAACCATCGACCGATGGTACACTAATGTCCTAATGTCTATTAATGGCAAATTGACAATTATGAGTATTGGTGATAGTAATGTCTCTAAAGGAGCGTTTTTAGGCAGTAACTGTTTCCAGGAACATGAAATCCAAATTGCAAGGACGATCAAACTAATCAGTTCCCTTACATAGGTATTATACTTAAATATTATAACAACCTAGCTGCACATAAAGTGTTTAAACAAGCAATTGGACTATTATAAGTTAACTGAATTATGAAAACATGTGCGTGTAATTATTAGGCCGCTCAGCAACGATAGCTTAGCTTCATGGGGTGAACTTGTTCCCAAAACGATCGACGATTTGGAAAAGTGCCATATGATATTTAGTAGCTATCTATATAGCATTTTATATTTATGCAAGCAATTGTGCTCTGAATGTTTCTAAGTTTAACTTATAAATTTGTTTTTTACTTTATTAAATTCAGGCTACCATGCGAAATCCGTGCATTTTTTTGATGGAAAAAACTGTCATCAACTTTCCTAACAAGGGCATAAACAACAAAGTTACCATCGTCGCAAACGTGCTAAAATTTTTGAGAGAAGCGGGCAAGGCCATGGACCTAGGCTACTGCCTAATATTGGCCTTCACCTCAGACATGGCAAGTGTGAATGCCGCCCTATCAGATTCAATGATCCTGAAGAAGGTATAATTGCGCTGGCCGTAATATCAATTGGAAAAGTGCCATATGATATTTATAAGCTATCTATGTAGCATTTTATATTTATGCAAGCAATTGTGATCTGAATGTCTCTAATTTTAACTTATAAATTTGTTTTTTACTATATTAAATTCAGGCAACAACGCGAATCCTTGTGTATTCCTCATGGACAAGTCGAAAGTCAACTTTCCAAATGAAAGCAGGGTCAATAAAGACACAATCACGGCAAGTGTGCTCAAATTTCTGACAGAAGCTGGCAAGGCTATGGACGCGGGCTACTGTCTGATACTTGTCTTCACTTCAGACAGTGCCGTTTTTAGGCATACGCAACATAGTCGGTCGCCTGGGGAGCCGCCAATTTAAGGGCCCCTTAAGAGTTCACCGATTCGCGGAGGATTTTTCATATCCCGATGGCTGGAGACGCAGTTCGAACGTCGAACGCCTTATCCATAGAGAACATTGTCTTTATTGCTGCGTTTGGGGCTTGTGAATGTCCTATCCATAAGCTGGTGCCCTGCGCTCGGCGATCAAATGGCGCTATCACAATTTCGAGTTTAAGATTACGATTATGAGGTTCTCAGACCGTCGCATTTAAGCGACCTTATAACTGTACAATGAATAGGCGTACACGGAATGTGTATATTGTGTATGTCCTATCTATAAATAAAACAAATCCATATGATGTCTAAGCAGACGAAAAACTGATATAAACGCTCAGAAGTCGAGTGACAAGCCAGAAAACAGGCGCCAGAGACTAAATTGAACCAAAAACTGGCAAAATAAAACAGTAAATTGTAAATGGTAATAGAGGTTATTGGTGTGTCATTTATTCAAATTATAGGTTCGGTGTCACTCAGAGGTGTAAAAAACCGAGATTTGTTAAAAATCATAAGTTGCTTTTTTGGTTTTAGTTGGTT
Organism: Bimastos eiseni; assembly: GCA_959347315.1. NCBI lineage: Eukaryota > Metazoa > Annelida > Clitellata > Crassiclitellata > Lumbricidae > Bimastos > Bimastos eiseni. The sequence continues at coordinate 7,351,242 of OY365812.1, read as the reverse complement.
TTTATTTTTAGTTTTCCTTTGGATCTTGTCACATTAGTTTTGTTAAAAAAAGCATCAAAAACAGGATGAAAAGAGCTCCAACTTGTTTATATAAATAACTCAGCCGATTTTCGACTGAATAACAAACAATTAGCAATATAAAAATAATATAATTAGTAAATAAAAAAATATATTAAAAAAAACAAAAAATTGCCATCAGGTTTTTTGTTTTTGTTTGGTAAAAAATCAAAAAACCAAATAACCAAAAAACCAACATGTTTGCAGCCCGTCTCGATGTCACTAGACCAATATTTTTATAAATTATTTAAATTACTATTACCCGTTAGTGTCACATAGTGGCCGGGGAAATCTAACGGAAGTTTAACTTATAAATATATTTTTTACTTCAAATGCGGATCATTTGCTAATTGAAAGGCGTATCAAATGTACATTTACGAGGTAACAGGCTTACACTGGTGGCATTGAGATGGCTTTGATTTGATCGCATGCATGCCCTACTTAGAGCAACTGAACAAAATCGGTGCTGATTTTTTTCAGGCCATGCCTCCACAGAAAAAGAAAGCTAAAACAGAGCAGACTCCAGGTCCCAGCGCAGCAGCAGACCAAAGAACGTCCGACGCGGCAACCGAAGCAGCTGTAAACCCTAATAAATGCAACAATTGGTAGTAGCGAGTCTGGTCGATAGATGACAGTTGAGATGACTGGACCGTATCGATCTAATATACATAGCGTATTAAAAATGATAGCAAAGAAACAGATCAACGCCTCAACGTTCTAGAGATCGTGCAGTTAATTCAACACGTTTGGCTGGCAGTTCCGTTCAATGGAAACTTAAGAGTTCTCTGAAGTCCGGATCCCTGACATGTTGTCATCGACAACGGAACATCGAGACGGCGTAGATCACAGTACGTCGGTGGTTGCCATAGGTGATAGGGCTAAACCGCGATGAGAATGTCTAAGCTGTTAGCGACGATAGTATCTGTGGTGAACTTGTTCCCAGCGATTGAACATTCAATGTTCAAATGTGAAGTCCTGTAACTGGAGAGCGACAGTTGTTGTCTGCTGTAATTCGTGGAGGATTTCTCATATCCCGATGACAAAAAATTGCCATTATTTAAATTACTATTACCCGTTTGTGTCATATAGTGGCCGGGGAAATCAAACGGAAGTTTAACTTATAAATTTGTTTTTACTTTATTTCATTCAGGCAACAATGCGGAATCCTTGTGTATTCCTCATGGACAAGTCGGAAGTCAACTTTCCAAATGAAAGCAGGGTCAATAAAGACACAATCACGGCAAATGTGCTCAAATTTCTGACACAAGCTGGCAAGGCTAAGGACGCGGGCTACTGTCTGGTACTTGCCTTCACTTCAGACAGTGCCGCTTTTAGGCATAGTCAACATAGGCGGTCGTCTGGTGCCCCGCCATATAAGGGGCCCCGCCGACAGGTAAAAAAAATTAAATTATTTAAATTACTATTACCCGTTTGTGTCACATAGTGGCCGCGGAAATCTAATCTAAAAAAACGGAAGTTTAACTTATAAATTTATTTTTTACTTCAAATGCGGATCATTTGCTAATTGAAAGGCGAATCAAATGTACATTTTACGAGGTAATAGGTTTACACTGGTGGCATTGAGATGGCTTTGATTTGATCGCATGCACGCCCTACTTAGAGCAACTGAACAAAATCGGTGCTGATTTTTTTCAGGCCATGCCTCCACAGAAAAAGAAAGCTAAAACAGGGCAGACTCCAGGTCCCAGAGCAGCAGCAGACCAAAGAACATCCGACGCGGCAACAACCGAAGCAGATGTAAACCCTAATAAATGCAACAATTGGTAGTAGCGAGTCTGGTCGATAGATGACAGTTGAGATGACTGGACCGTATCGATCTAATATACATAGCGTATTAAAAATGATAGCAAAGAAACAGATCAACGCCTCAACGTTCTAGAGATCGTGCAGTTAATTCAACACGTTTGGCTGGCAGTTCCGTTCAATGGAAACTTAAAGAGTTCTCTGAAGTCCGGATCCCTGACATGTTGTCATCGACAACGGAACATCGAGACGGCGTAGATCACAGTACGTCGGTGGTTGCCATAGGTGATAGGGCTAAACCGCGATGAGAATGTCTAAGCTGTTAGCGACGATAGTATCTGTGGTGAACTTGTTCCCAGCGATTGAACATTCAATGTTCAAATGTGAAGTCCTGTAACTGGAGAGCGACAGTTGTTGTCTGCTGTAATTCGTGGAGGATTTCTCATATCCCGATGACAAAAAATTGCCATTATTTAAATTACTATTACCCGTTTGTGTCATATAGTGGCCGGGGAAATCTAACGGAAGTTTAACTTATAAATTTGTTTTTACTTTATTTCATTCAGGCAACAATGCGGAATCCTTGTGTATTCCTCATGGACAAGTCGGAAGTCAACTTTCTTAATGAAAGCAGGGTCAATAACGACACAATCACGGCAAATGTGCTCAAATTTCTGACACAAGCTGGCAAGGCTAAGGACGCGGGCTACTGTCTGATACTTGCCTTCACTTCAGACAGTGCCGTTTTTAGGCATAGTCAACATAGGCGGTCGTCTGGTGCCCCGCCATATAAGGGGCCCCGCCGACAGGTAAAAAAAATTAAATTATTTAAATTACTATTACCCGTTTGTGTCACATAGTGGCCGGGGAAATCTAACGGAAGTTTAACTTTTAAATTTATTTTTTACTTCAAATGCGGATCATTTGCTAATTGAAAGGCGAATCAAATGTACATTTTACGAGGTAATAGGTTTACACTGGTGGCATTGAGATGGCTTTGATTTGATCGCATGCACGCCCTACTTAGAGCAACTGAACAAAATCGGTGCTGATTTTTTTCAGGCCATGCCTCCACAGAAAAAGAAAGCTAAAACAGGGCAGACTCCAGGTCCCAGAGCAGCAGCAGACCAAAGAACATCCGACGCGGCAACAACCGAAGCAGCTGTAAACCCTAATAAATGCAACAATTGGTAGTAGCGAGTCTGGTCGATAGATTATTTCATATAGTGGCCGTTTAAATCGATTTTTTTTCAAATTAAATTATTTTTAAATATCGGATCTTATAGAGTACTTTTTGAAGTACGTAATTAAACTTTTACTTTGAAAAAATATTTTGATGTGACCCATATGAGTGCTTTGTTCATCGATTGAAAATACGTGCTTTGAGCCTTTGCATTAGTCAGCTGATCTCAGCTCTTACATAACACGTTTAAAAGTTAACCAAGCTATTTTTCAATATGAAAATCAAAAATAAAACACAAAAAGTAATTATTTAATTTATTAAACCATAATTAAATTGTTAAAAACATGCATACAAACATTTGATATTTATTACTAAAAAAAAATAATAAAAAAATATTTTTATTACTTTTTAGATATAGCTCCAAATCATTTCTCGAAGTCGAAGTTTTTCAAAATTTTTATTTGCAAGCATGATTTGATTTGGTATCTTTCGAAAAGTAGATGTAGTCATCTGTCTTTCCGGTTATCAAACTGTTTATACATAATTATTAATTTTAAATATTATTGACCATGTCATGCAAATATTTGTCAGGAGCTCAAAAGAGGAAATTAGCGAATGAAAGAGAGACCGAGGCAGCTGCACAAAGAGGTTCTTTGCTGAAGTTTATACGTGTAGAACAAGAAGACGTAAACAGTGATGTGTTTGAAAACATGGACGTGGTTCAAGAAATACAGGAAAATAATATTGTCAATGTGAGCACAGAACAGTCAAGTGACACAGATGTCGGATTAACAAATGCAGAGACAATAGTCACAACAGAGCAGCCTGTGCAGAATACCGTGGATACAGAAAGAAGTGAAATAACTTGGGATGTAGAAGACATTGGCAAATGGCCTCGGTTATTAAACAGCAAACTACGTGAACATATCATTGAGAAAGGACCTGTAAGTAATGAAGGTCAAGGAATTGATGATCCGCGAGATATACAAGGTAGAAAATTCACAGAAAATAATTACTACAGAAAACTTAGTAACTGTGAAGTTGTCCATAGATGCTGGCTTATATATTCAAAAAGTGCAGATGCTGTTTTTTGTTTTGCATGCAAGGTTTTTGGTAGCATCAACTTTAACATAGCCACAGTGGGTATAAATGACTGGAAAAATATTTCCAATGTATTACATCACCACGAAAAATCACAATATCACCTTGAAAACATGCACAAATGGCTTGAGCTGGTAATGAGATTAAAGGTCAACAAAACTATTGATGCCGAGAATCAGAAATTGCTGCAAGCAGAAAAGCAACATTGGCGCAACGTACTTGAGCGGATAATATCAATCGTTGGATATCTATCAAAACACAATCTTGCATTCAGGGGAAGTGTTGACAAGTTACACCAACCCAGAAATGGAAATTTTTTCAGTTTAGTAGAATCAATTGGAAAATATGACACAGTAATGAATGAATATCTTAGAAGAATCAATGGAAATGAGGTACATGATCATTACCTAGGGCCAGGTATTCAAAATGAAATAATTACATTAATGGGTTGCAAAGTGACAGAAAAAATTATTTCATTGATTTCCTTGGCAAAATATTTCTCAGTAATTTTGGACTGTACCTCTGACATAAGTCATCAGGAACAAATGTCATTAGTTCTAAGATATGTGGACATTAGTGATTCAGAACAGAAAACTGTTAAAGAATCGTTTATCACATTTCTTACAGTTGACGACACCACAGGTCGTGGACTTTTTCAAACTCTTTTGGATGAACTGCAACAACTGGGATTATCCATAGCTAACATTAGAGGACAAGGATATGATAATGGTGCTAACATGAGGGGGCGAATTTCTGGTGTCCAGGCAAGGTTACTGGGACAAAATCCTCGAGCTTATTTTCTACCATGTGGATGCCATAGTCTCAATTTGGTTTTGTGCGACATGGCCAAATCTTCAGTAGATGCCATATCATTTTTCGGTTTATGTCAACGAATTTACGTGCTGTTCTCTGCTTCCACTCAGCTATGGGAAATATTCAGGAGAAACGTGCCTGGAAATACAGTTAAACCTTTATGTGAAACACGGTGGGAGAGCAGGGTAGAAAGTGCTCGAACATTGCGATATCAGTCTCTGGACATTTATGATGCGTTGGTAGAAGTGTCTGAGGAAGCCAGAGATCCAAAAGCAAAAAGTGAAGCCGAGTCATTGGCCAATGAAATCACTAGCTTCAAGTTTTTAACATCTGTTGTGATATGGAATGACATACTTGTTAAAATTGAAGGTGTAAGTAAAGTAATGCCGAGCACAACATCGCAATTAACCCTTCTGAATAATACAAGAGCATTTTTGGTAAAGTATAGAGACACTGGATTTAAGGAAGCACAGGTTACTGCAAAAGAATTGGCAGAAACATTGGGTGTTGAGCCAAAATTTTCTCATCCAAGCATAAAAAGAATATCGCGGAAAAAACTTCAACATGATTATGAAGGAATCAATGATCTAATAGTATGTCCTGAAAAAAAATTTCAGGTGGAATTTTTCAATGTTGTAATTGACAAAGCAATATTTGCTGTTGATGAAAGGTTCGTTAGCTTACAAGTTCACCAAGAAAATTTTTGTTTTTTATATGACATGAAGAAATTAAATGAAATGGCAAAAAATGAACTAATGGCAAAATGTATGAAACTGGAGAATATACTATCACATAATGATAGTTCTGATTTAAATGGAATTGAACTATACGAAGAGTTGACTACATTGCCGTCAATATTGCCAAATGCAAAGCCTGTGTTGGACATTATGCAATTTATCCATAACAACCAGCAAATGGATAGTTATCCAAATGTGTATATTGCCCTTCGAATTTTAATGACAATGCCCGTAACTGTAGCAACAGGAGAGAGGAGCTTCTCTAAGTTGAAATTAATTAAAAATTACTTCCGATCAACGATGAGTCAAGAACGTTTGACTGGACTTGCTATCCTATCCATTAAGCAAGGAATAGCCTCGTCATTGTCATATGACAGTATTATTACAGAATTTGCTCACATAAAAGCAAGAAAAATTAATTTTAATTGAAGTACTTTACTTAATCTGACAGTTTGTGACTTAAAGTAACTGGAAGTTTAGAACTCAACTATTTCTAAATTTTTATTTTTATTGAAACTAAGTTAACTAAGTTTACTGCCTAAAAACGCTACACAAGTCCGTTAGACACATTACTATCACCAATACTCATAATTGTCAATTTGCCATTAATAGACATTAGGACATTAGTGTACCATCGGTCGATGGTTTGTGCATTAGACACCGACAGAAAGTTACTAATTATCATTGTCGATATCGAAGTAGCCATATGATCTAAACCACCGTTTTTCTAAGTTCGACCGTACCTTATTCATAGATGTATACATTTGAAATACCTCTTGAAAAGTCACTTCCACAGACTGGTCGACGCTCCTCAGTCTGTTTGGATCAAAGCAAAGGGAGGCTACTTTGTTGGAGAATTTCTCGGATATTTTGGTTGGTAGTATTGACAGGTACCGGTTGCAACGTCTACAAAAAAGATAGGACCACTTCGCCTTGACTATAGTCGTGACCAAATTAATGACGTCTGCACATTGCCAGATTAATGTAAAAAAGGAGAATTTCCAGCTTGTTATGGCAGTTTATGGTCACGATCAATGGTTGAAGAATTTGCTGGCTATAACTTTAATGCTCCATGTGCTGCCTTTCTTGTATTAAGGCCTACTAGAAACTAAGTTAGATCTTCTTCCTTCTTAAACTGCACATAAATGTGTTTTTATTATATACTGGATAATGACATGCTTAGTTCACTGTTTTTGCTGTAAGATAGTCTTGAAATAAGTGACTGCAATGGTGCAGCCAATGTGTGGGATTGTCAGTCGAGAGGTCTGGGATCAAATCCCCGCCAAGACAGAATTTTTTTCGAAATTGCTGGTCTATCTCTGCTCTGAGCCAACTCAGCTGCAATCAGTACATGGAACGTAAAATTATCAGTGTTTAGATGAGATGGCGAAGAAAACTGGAAGGGACTGGCCACCACACTCATATGCCGAGACTGAGAAAATGAAAGTTGCCAACACTTCATACACATACATGGATGCCTCTCAGCCTTGGCTGAAGAGACTGCTCAGCTTCATCATTATTAATAATTATCCTCATGCCAAGTTAAGCTGTGGATCAATTTTGAAGTTCGAAGATAGGTCTATAGATACAATGCGCCAGAATTTATGCTTAATTAGATTAAGTTGAAGGATGTTTGCAGTAATTCATTATTATTGCTAATCAATGTACTACATTGACTGGTGATCAAATAAATTCAAGCTGAAATCAAATGAGTACACAGAAGTCTCTTAAACAAAGGCAGAATGTAATGCAAATGAACGCAATAAAAAGTAATTCATTATTCACCCCAATAACTCTAATACTTACTCGAAGGTACTTCCAGTAGAAATCCGACCGAAGGCTCCATTTTGCCCTGTGGGGCAATTGTCTTGGCCGTCATGTAGCATTCGATGTATGATTCAACCGCTTCCGAAAATGTCTGTAATTAATAAAAGTCGTTTATCTAACAGCATTTTCCTTGTCATAGTCTGTCGATTTTGTAGCATGTTAATTACAACTCGCTAAATAATTCCACTCTGGAATTCAAGAGCTGCATGAGGGAAAATCCGAGGTGTTAGCACTCTGCTACTGAACTAAATTAACTGAGGAGTTTAAGCATGATTAGGCCTATACTAATGCCTAAGTCTAAATGTTATTGCTTCAGCGCCTAGCCACCATGGTCTAGCGGCTCAATGCGTTGGCATTCCACGGCACTTTTACAACACGAGAACTCAGCGAAGAGTAGGGGCTGTTCCAGACGTTTTTCTATTATTCCTAAATAATGTTCAAGTGCCTTAGGGATCCTATGTACCTCAGGACTTCAATTAGTCCGGGATTCGCTATTGAGTAGATACTTTTGAACGGGCGCTATATAAATTTCTGAAACTGGCCAATGGAATGAACGAATAAATTAACTCACTATACCTTACTTAAAATAGATCCGGATAATGCATTTTTAAATGTCTCTCTATTAACTTTGAAACGCGCACTTGATAATGTATGGGATTTGAACAACATCCCGACTTCGAATGATCATTTAGGTGGAAACCCAACGATGGGATTCAATGACATTTTATCCTCACACTTTGCATAAAAGTACATATTCAGTGACTACAGAGTACGAGGTAAGTCATTTATGAAACAGCTGCGGTCGTTATAAACCTGTTACCAATATGTGCAATAATTGTGTTTTTCTGACCTGTGTATCAGAAGCTGCGACTGACTATGTAATCAACGGTCCATTGTACTCCGAGTGCAGAGCTGCTGCAGCCATATGAACAGAACAGACATGAAATATTTATGACTACTAAAAAGAGGCAGAAAATCTTGAAAATAAAGGTCACCTGACGATGTTAGAAATATCTTCTTTGAATTGTTTACCACCCAACCTCTGTCGTGGACACACTAACCAAAGCTCTGTCACTTGTATAATTGCATGCATGTAATTTATGAGTAAATTTAGAATAAAAAATTAAATTCACTACTGTTTGCACCATGGCAGTGCCAGTCCCATGCCTGGATAAATGAGGATCATGACGGTTATGATCATTGTTATCACGCAGTAACGTTTAACTATTAATACTAGAGAAAAATTACATAAAATTTGGATATGTTGTGCCACGTTTAAGCCCCAGCCAGAGCGAGTGGTCAATTGACAGGTCAATCGACCGGTTCTACGTCATTTGATCCCCGTCAGTTGATCCCAAAGTCAATTGATCCCCTAGTCATTGATACCCTCGTCAATCTGAAAAGATTTTATTTAGCACGAAAAGGCAGGGGATCAATTGACGCGGTACGATTCGATTAACTGTTGTTAAGTTAACGCTTGGCTTCGCAGAAACTAAAACCGCTAACATATTAGTCTAGTGACACTAGGGCTGCAAACATGTTGGTTTTTTGGCTATTTGGTTTTTTGATTTTTTAAAATGGCAGACCGTCGCATTTAAGCGACCTTATAACTACAATGTATAGGCGTACATGGAATGTGTATATTGTGTATGTCCTATCCATAAATAAAACAAATCCATATGATGTCTAAGCAGACGAAAATAAACTCTCAGAAGTCCAGTGACAAGCCAGAAAACAGGCGCCAGAGACTAAATTGAACCAAAAACTGGCAAAATAAAACAGTAAATTGTAAATGGTAATAGAGGCTATTGGTGTGTCATTTATTCAAATTATAGGTTCGGTGTCACTCAGAGGTGCAAAAAACCGAGATTTATTAAAAATCATAAGTTGTTTTTTTGGTTTTAGTTGGTCTTTGTTTTTAGTTTTTCTTTGGATCTTGTTACATTAGTTTTGTTATAAAAAGCATCAAAAACAGGATGAAAAGAGCTCCAACTTGTTTATATAATTAATTCAGCTTGATTTTCGACTGAATAACACACAATTAGTAATATAAAAATAACAATATTAGTAATTTAAGTGTTGAAGAAGTGTAAAAATAATTTGTTTTACCAAACATTTTCGCAAACCACTGACCAGAGCTTAGCGGACGCACCACGACTTTAAGAACCACTGATCTAATAAATCTAAAGCATGTCTGACTGGAACCCTACCACTGTTTGCACTCTGGCAGTGCCAGTCCCAAGCCCGGAAAAAGGAGGAGGGCGACGCTAATGGCCTTTGTAATCACAGTGTTGTTAAATTGAAACTAGCACATAGTAGCAGTAGGTTTAATGGAAGGATTCATTGAAAATTTATGTTTTGTGACAGCTGTCGACAGTGTCCGTGGCAAAACAACAGCAGCAATGTATTCTGTTATATTGTCTTGTATAAATATTTTAGCACTCTAACTGATAATTGACAATGCAACGCATTCTACAAGCAGAGACACTCTACCTCTCTGAAACTGTCTCTGTCTACTTTATCTCTCTCTCTCTCTCTCTCTCTGTATATATATATATATATACGTGTCGGTCTTTCTTGATCTGTCCCTCCCCATACCTGTCTCTGCCATTGACGGTCTTTGTCAAAAGCAGTGTTTTATTAAGTTAATATGGACGTTCATAATAGTCTAGACTGCAGCAGATACCATCCCAGAAAGGATGAGCAATTAAATGAATCCCATATTTGGGCAACTTAAAAATGTTCCAAGATGTCGCTACCACACCCATAGAGAAAGAAACAGATCTGTCGATTTATAGGTAGGTGGGCAAACAGACAATGGTAGAGAGAGGTATGGAGAAAGACAGGCAAAGACAGACAGACAGACGAACATCGCCAGACAGATCTATAGAGACAGACAAATAGAGATAAAATAGATGAGGACAATTCTAGAGAGATGAAGACAGCCAGAGAGACAGAGAAAGAGATGGAGAGATATATAGAGACAGACAGAGACAAAAATATGCACACACAATTCAAAAGCGATGGACACAGACAGAGAAAGAGATATTCAGACAGACAGATAGACAGACAGGCAGGCAGACAGACAGGCATGCAGGCAGACAGACAGACATGCAGGCAGACAGATAGGCAGGCAGTCAGACAGACAAGGCAGACAAGAACAACAGCGACAGCTATTACCAGTTGGCAATCGGATGAAAGGAAATCGAAGAGGACATGAAAAACAAAAACATAAAGAGGCCCAAGAAAAATACACAGAGAAACCCAGGGAAAACATCACTGACAAAACCTAAAGTACACAGAACTTCATAATCTAATGTACAAGTAATACAAAAATATATGAACACGAAATAATATAAAATTAGTTAAAATACTAATATATACTAAAATATAAAGAATAGAATAAAAAAATAATAAAAAATAAATAATATAAATTTATATAAACTATAACTTCAGAATAATATTATATTACAATAATAATGATAATAATAGAAGCGATAATAACAAGAATAAACAATGATATTATCATTGACACTAATTCTTAACAACAGCAGATGCAAGAACAACAGCAACACCAACAACAATAATGATAATAATAAAATGAGGCCTGACACTCTCAAGGAACAAAGAGTTCCTCAGGTTAAAAATATAAATAATAATACAAACATATACACGGACACACGAACACATACACACACACACACCTACAAACACACACACACACACATACCTACACACATACAGATAAAACGGTAGAGTTGCACTTACATGATGGAATGAATATCCACTCGGGTAATAGCGATAGTGAAGTTGATCTCCGGTTCCGTTTCATAATCCAGCCGTTGTCCTGGCTTCAGCTGGACTGTCCCCAACACTGGGTTGATCTCCAGTCGAGAGGGTGCCGGATCCCTCAAGGAAAACCTCATCGCATAGTCGTTCTCCAGATTCACCAGAATATCCGACTTTGTTTCTGGGACTTCCACGACTCGGATCGGTCGAACAGCCCGCTGCTGTCTTTCGATCACAACAGGCAGATCATCAGATAAAAAAGAATGTTGCAAATTCTGGGGGTTTTCCACGTAAGATTCGTCCCCATACTTCATCATCGATTCCCCCATTCCAACAGTACCCCATGGAATGTGGTCGGAATTTCCAGTCGGTTCAACACCCCCTGTGAAGAGGTTGGAAGTCGACGTCTGGTGTTGTCATCTGTTACGTGTATCTCGTAAGTCCTTAGTTTCGTCAAGTCATCCGAACCAAACTCCAACAACATCACAGAGCCCCTTAATGATGACAGGCTCCTTGCAACTAACAGATCCCCGAGTTCATCAACTGTGAAATAATCCTATGCATCTTTAACTTTACTCATTGGATGATCATTCGCGTCTAAGATCGTTGAAGATGCTATTCGCGATCGATATCCCAAATGATCGATCCACAAACCAACCATAGAGTTGTGATCGACATAAAATTGTCGAATACTACCTGGAGTGTTGGGTATCCCAAATATGGTGACTGCTAGAACAGCCATAGAGGTAAAGATCAACAACGGTGATTCACCCAATTTGGTCAAGCAATCGAATTCGGTTTGTAATTCATTTCTGCTTTTGCGATTGCCAGTGAATGAAATAGAAGTCTCATGTCTGGCATCTTTAGAAATCTAGAAACATAAAATTATGCAAGGAGACAATTCAACACCTGAAACCATAGTAACGAATCCCAGGACAACAGGGTAGAAGAGACCTGTAACCAGACACAAATGCCAACTTTGCAGAAACAGTCTTTTTAAACAAAAGCACCTTGCATGAATGCACATGTATATCTATTAAATATGATCAATAATTTGACATTGAAATTGAAATTCTTGAAATTTGATATCGCCCTTCTTCCAACATCTTTTGCTCAGTTGTACTGCAGAGTAATTGTGCGCGAAGGACTTGCTCAAGGTCCCTACACAGTGACTGACACCTCGGACAAGGATTGAACCCGCTCACTCAGCGCACACTGAGTGTTACAGGCCGACCACTCTAACCAATCAGCCACTGTGCCATAAATAATGCCATTACATTGCTAACAAAACACTACACATAAGATTGCAATAGAACACATTAAACACTAAATACACGACACTCAGACTCTGACCTAACGTCATCTATAGCTGTATTACAGGGAAAACCAAGAAAGGTAAGGTATCCCTGATTCTAACCTTGGATTATACAGGTGAAACATACATGCAATAGTATGTCTCATCTTCTTTTTTAAATGAACATTTATATCAAGTTTACCATTGACTGACTCGGTCCAATAATAAGTGGTGCAATAACAGATATTCTAATTAAATAGTAATTAAAAGCAGACACCAGTAAAATTGAAACTGTATTCAGGTACTAAATACAGTACAAATGACCTGTTGATATTTCCAGCAGTGCTTGTCAGTCTGTGCTGAGTTGCACAGCATTGCGAACACATGTACAGGTTTTGAAGTGAGATCGTAGCACTCTACGACTGGGGGGGGACTTTGTCCGAGATGTTAAGCTCCTGAGTTTATCCTGAGAGACAGACAGACAGACAGACAGACAGACAGACACAGAAAGAGAGAGAGAGACAGCATATGGCTGAAAACATCAGTGCAAGGCTTCACTTCTTTCTCACTTATTCCTATGGACAGCAATAGAAGAGAAAGAAGACCCAACCAAGTGACGATCTGAGGGGAAAATGAGAAGGGGAAGATGACAGGACCCACCAGAGACCCTTGGGGTGACAGGGAATGTCATGGATAGACAGAGACGATTGGAGAAGCCATGCCCCAGATGTAAAGACACTTACACAGAAAGGATTGAGTACTAAGTAAGCACATAGGACTAAGTACTGAGCAAATTCATAGGACTAAGTACTAAGTAAACACATAGAAGTACTAAGTAAGCACATACGACTAAGTACTGAGCAAACTCATAGGACTTTGTACCAAATAAGCACATACGACTAAGTACTATGTAAGCACATACGACTATGTAAAGTAAAAAAGTAAGTTATGTACTTTATTGAACCGCTTGCAAACCCCAAGTTAGGCATATCATAATATGAACGTCCAAAATATGTTCCAAGTAAAAAGTACCAAGTAATCACATAGGACAGGTCAATCCTCTCTGTTCTGAACAACAATGTCTGGTCTAAAACAATTCTCCAATTTTCCAAAGTGAAAAAGAAATCACGGGGTGTGGGGCGTTTGAACCTTGACCAATCGGTTGACAGTCGAGCGTCGCATCCAAAACAAAGGATAACTCCGCCTCGAAACGCTTCAACAAAGACACAGAAATAGTACTTTCTAATTGGCGTCGGCTTCTTTGAGCACTGTGGGTCTGATGAATATGCAAATGAGCGGAGGACCACACATGAAGACGCAAAGGAACATGGTTAAGTTGATGCACAGGCAATAGACTTCCTCTGCCTGATCGGAATCCAAAATTAACCAGGTCCCAACGGGACTTAATAAACCACCCACGCCCGTTGGAACTTCGCCTAAGCCGTAACCAGGTGGGGCCAGTCTGAAGTCACGGTAAATGAGGAGGGCGGTGGTAATCATTGTTGTTGTGACGGGGCGTCGTTAAGCACAGGGTCTGTTGGCCACTGAGGTCGAGGGTCGAAGGTCAGTAAGTCTGTGCCCAGCAGAGTGAAAGCTAAAGAGCATGAGGCTGTTGTTGAAGATGCTGACTGACAGACAGACAGACAGACAGACAGACAGACAGAGAAGAGACATACAGACAGACGCGCAGAAAACCAGACAAACATACAGACAGTCAGGCGGCAGGATGACAGACACATCTAGAATTTGGAACTTAACCAGAAACACGAGACAGATACACAGCCAGTCAAATAAATGGTACAGGCAAAATACAGACAAGCAACCGACCAATGAACAGGATGACAGACAAACAGAAAAACAGACAGACAGACAAAGAATCAGACACCGACAGACAGACAGACATGTAGAGAACCAAACAGACAGACAACACACCAATGAACAGAATGATAGAGAGCAGTAGACATACAGAGAGACAGACAAAGACCAAAACGGACAGCAAGATGAAAGACTGAGAGACATAGGCAAACAAAAGACGCCGTTGAATAGAAAATGCAGGAAACGGAAAGAGAGGCATAATAATCAGAGAGAGAACGATGTACGAATCTTATCAGGAGAGGAATGAGGCCACGATCCCAGTAAGAACCATTCCGTCCACGGCTGGAATAAAAGGCCAGCTCCACACTCTGGCCTTTCTTTCCCCACCCACGACTCAACGAGCGAGCGAGCGGACCAGAGAGAAACAGGGTAGATATGCAGGTTGAAAGACACACGGGTATATACGTGATCGAATGATGGGAGAGACGGATAAGGGGAGAGATACTGAGACATACAGACAGACAGACAGAGATAGGGAGACAGACAGAGACTGAGACAGAATGAAAGAGAGATAGAGACAGACGGAGAAGACAGACAGACAAAGACACAGAAAGAGACAGAGAGAGAGAAAGAGAGAGAAAGAGACACAGATACAAGCAGCCTGCCACATACACAGACCGACAGAGACATACAACTAGAGGGAGAAAGAGGAAGTCGCACACAGAGACAGAGAGACAATGATAACACCAACAAATGCGGAGAGTCAGAAAGACAGAGACACCGAGACAGGCCTAGAAAGAGCGAGAGAGACGCAGCAAGACGGACAGATGACAGAAAGAGTGAATCACGGTGCGGAAGGGGTTGTTTGGGGGTGAGTGGCAACAAGGCGGGACGGGTAGGGTGTAGGGCGACATGTAGCGGTTTCTTTCCTACTGGTCTCATTGGGATCCAATTACAACTGGGCCGCCAAAGAAACCAGAGACAGAGCGAGAGAGACAGAGACAGACATAGAAAGAGAGAGAGAGGCGCAGCCAAGCGACAAGCGCCGGAGATCTTCATATACAACTTAAATCTGCTAAGACCAGTCACAGTCTGAGTCAGTCAGTCACGGACAGTACAGTCGGACTCACATCAGATTATCAAATTCCAAACCAGACAGCGCCATTCTGTGACCCACACAGCAAGACATATCTCGAGTTACGAGGGAACAAGGAACACGCCACCTTCTCTTGGGCTGCTCAAGACGCAACATCAACAGCATACTGAGACAGCGGTGCGCCGCACTAAAAGTGGATTGCAGCATAAAAAACATCCTGCAAAGCCAGGAACTACAGAAACTGGTATATGATAAAATTCGGGAAATATGGGAGGGTAAAATTAAATAAATAAATAAATGAAACTATAATATAACCAAGATAAAAAATTGACCTTTTAGATTCTACAATGTATAAGAAGAAACCAAGGAGAAGATAGCAGAGAGAAGGTAGAAGACGAAGGAGAGAAACAAGGGAACGAAGATAGACAGCAGGAAGAGAGAGGGCGAAAGTTGAAAACTGTTACTTAAATAAATCTGTTATGAAAAAAGAGCCGAACAATGGCCACAAAAAAAACCAAATGAATAAAAAACAAAGTAAAAAAAAATGCCACACAAAAAAGCCAACATAGCCAAAAAAGAGCCCTATGGGACAAAAAAGTGCAAACATAACTGCATATACATGTAAATAATAAATCATTTGCCTTGCAGAATCGACAACAGTATGAGGAACCAGGAAGAAGAAGATAGCAGAGTGAAGAAAGAAGTAGAAAGAGAGAAACAGGGGCAGAAGATAGAAAGCAGGAAGAGAGAGGGCGAAAGATGAAAATTGCCACGTAAATAAATTGTTATGACAAAGAGCCGTATACTGGCCAAAAAAACAAACAATTAAATAGAAAAAATAATATAAAAAAATAAAATATATTACAAAAAAATGCCATAAAAAGAGCCAACATGGCCAAAAAAGAGCCCTAGGGGACACCAAAAAGAGCAAATAAGAACTGTGTATATATGTGAATAATTTTAAACATTGCATTTCAGAAACAACAGCAACCTAAGGAACCAGGAAGAAGAAGATAGCAGAGAGAAGCTAGAAGACGAAAGAGAGAAACAGGGGAACGAAGATAGATAGCAGGAAGAGAGAGGGCGAAAGTTGAAAACTCGTACATATATAAAGTCGTCATGAAAAAGAGCCGTATATTGGCCAAAAGAAAACGAATTAAATAAAAAAATTATAAATAAATAAATAATGCCACAAAAAGAGCCAAAATGGCCAAAAAGAGCCATACAGGCCATAAAAGAGCCTTATGTGCCAAAAAAGAGCTGAAGAAAACCAATATAAAGAAAAAAATATATATATATATATACAAAAATAAATAAATAAAATAAAAACTGTTAATAAAAAATAAATAAATAAATAACAATAAAAAAATATATAAAATAAAGAAAACGAAAAAGAAGAACAACAACAGCGAAACCGGAGGTGAAAAGAAAGACGATAAACAACAATCGAAGAAAGAAAATCTGAAGGACGGTAAAAGCGCACCCGCTACACACCGTCGTAAAACAAACAATCATCCAAGGAACACGCACATTCGTTCTATGACCTACAAGCACCCACGCACTCGGTCCTAACGAATTCTCTCATATAAAATGAACACAGGAGGGGAAACCACTTATAAAGAAATTTACTCCTTCATTGCGACATATGTTAAGTTGTATATAAGATGAACCTCTAAAGATCTGCTAAACAGCTACATTAGGCACTCTTACGAGATTATTAAAATGCTCATATAATATGTAGCTTGCAGTTTCACACTACGACACTGCCTGCACTTTGACAGTGCCAGTCATAAGACCGGATAAAGGAGGAGGGCAGCGCTAATGATCTTTGTCATCACACAGTGTCATTAAATTTAAACTGAAACTATTACTACCTCCTACACCCAAAGCAGCCAGGCACAAACAAACATTACATACATACGTACGTACATACATACTTAATTATCTTCAAGTGTATAAATAACGGATAAATAATGTTCCTACTTGTTTGTATGCATAACCGATAAGATAAGAATTATTACACATCTCCATCCAGATCTACAATTTTTAGGAATACAAGGTCTTATTTGCACCAACTATAGGCATCCATCTTACAGATACAACTGTGTACATGAACATCAATAGTCTATGTAAGTACTGTCTAATCGCTAATCCTGCAGTGGGGTTCAAATCTCTGCCAGAACAAACATTTTCTTTTCTCATAATTCAAGATCTGTTTGGTACATTGAAAACCTTGTGTGTTATGAATTATACAGCTTAAGATTCATCATCCAAGGGGTTAAAGGAGTCTTTGTGGATGATTTAGATGTGAACAGTGCAGGACCAAAATATTCAAGTTGGGACAAATGTCCGGTTTTGAAGAAGGGGAGTCTATGTCAAAGTAGACCTCAGATGGGTCCACACCTCAAACGTAGGTGGTAGTATCAGTCTAACGACACCTTGCGATAACTAAGATCATTGGTGTTACCCTCCTCCTTCATCCAATTTAGGGACTGGCACTGCCAGGGTACCATTGGCTTTCATGAGGATCTGACTCTCTGCTGCCTTTACATTGGTATGTTGCATCCAGGAATGCTTAAAGTTGTATTGATTACTGTTGATCGCTTCTCGTTGGGATCACAAAGTCATGTAATATACTGAAATTACTCTCTGGCTAAAGCCAGACCTAATAAATTATGTGAAAATAAGAGTGTACAAACTCTCTTCCTACCATGCATGTTTACACTAGACACTTATTCAGCAAAGAATCTCTACTATATTGGGCATTGTGGTCATAACACATGAAACTCTGGCCAATCACAATAAAATAAGTCCTTATTGTCAGGTCATCTTTATTCCCCGAGGTCATCATCAGAGTTTCCTCTGGTCATACTTAAAACTATAAGTGCTCCTTATAAATGAACTTCCGATTGATAGATATCTGTCTTTGGATCCATCTCCCAGAATCTGTTCAATCTGCTCAATCCTTTCCACAATGCTTATACGATCTTCATAGACTGTCTTACAGGACTGATCATCTCGATTATGATCCGATACAACTTTTTTGGTCCACCATCAACTGACACCTTGTGCATTAAATGGCAGTCCTATAGCATTTATAAAGTAACATACATCTGTGAGGTATCAGTCCGGATTTACTGATTTTACTCAAATGCTTTAAATCTCAGAATGAATGCCGCAAAAATGCAGGCTGAATTGATGAAAAGAATCATGCCCAAGTAGAAGCTGGATGGATGAAAAGAATCGTGCTTAAGTAGAGGATGAGTAAATCCGGACCAGTACCCGTATGCGATTATATAGCCGTTTTAGATGGACTCCTGACACATCATACCTCATGGGTAAGACATGAAAACAAACGAACACCTCACCCATTCGCTGAAATGTCCCCACTATTTCCAGTGTAAGCGAATTCATTCAAAGCTGCGGAACTATACACGAGATAGTGGTTAACTGCACACTCAAATCTTCATCTTCTATCAACTCAACGGATGACTCACCAATTTGTCATCCCATCGTAAAACTTAGGCTCACTGGGAAGCAGGCGCATCATGCCTACCCGTCTAAACTTTTGCAAAATCCGATTTAGTTTAAAAGTTACCTTTGCGTCCAAACCTCCTTAATGCATTATAAATCCGATATGTCGATTAAACCGAAAACCGCTTTATTAGTACATCTATCGGGTCTTAGTTTGAAGCACAGATGGCTTATTTGTCGTGGAGATTTTGAATACATCCATCGAGAGGAATCGTCTCACGATATTCGCACGCGTTCTGATCGACACATCGTAGAAACAAAGACGCTGGTCTGGCCACGAGCCTCCTTATCGCTAGGTGGCTACAACGTGCGCCACTATTCGGAGGCTAGCTGGCTTCAGATGTGAGTCTGTGACATACGCTTAAATTTGAACACCATGCACGTGCGTTACACAATATGAAAAAACGAAGTAAAGAAAGGCGCTGATAATTATGAGAGGTGATAATGAGGCTTAAACACGTGGAACCTATGTTTTCATGGCTTACCTATTGACGATACCTGTGGCTTTACTAGATGGTTATTGTATTGGCACCTTAACCCCCATTGACTTATCCTCCTGCTCGACCCTTAGTTGCTATCCTATTTTACTAATTTTACTAATTTTTATACTTCCGACAGATTATGTATATAGATGCTTTGTTCGTACCTGTTTATTTGTACGCATCGTGCGTTTGCAGACGTCTGAGTAAAGAATATACTTACTTACTTACTTACTTGCTTGCTTACTTACCCATTCAAAGGCGAGACTATACGACTGCTATTGTAAATATGCACAATTGCATAAGCTTCGCTTGGCAACATTGATTAGCGCGTACGTCCAGTGCAACACTTCATAGGCCTAATTCTTGGGTTAGCAAGGCCGTTAACGATGGCTTTGAACAGCCGGGCAGGATCTCACCAACGAATTTGTTGAATTTCGTATATGATCAAAGACCTAGGGTCGCTATAGATTGAAAATCGAGTCCAATTGATGTGCTTATAAAATTATAATCATTGCAATTGCTCTTTCACAGGTCTATTGGTCTACGCATATGCCTAAGTTTAGGCTTATTGCTGTTTACTATGTTTAGATCTGATAAAATAGTCTTTAACCCTGTGTCTCCCTCTGGCATCAACCGGTCTAGCATCATCGTCATCATCATCGTCGTCATCATCATCATCATCAATAGGCTGGTGATGAAGACTACTTGCAAATATAATTATTTATGCACTAATTAAGTAATTTCCAAGCATGAATCGATGGTGCAGAGTATTTGTGAGCGAAGAGCTTGTGAGCCTCAATTTCGTATTCACTATGCATTGCTGTTCAACGGGCTGTCACATGACATCAATGCAAAAGTCGTGGATCTCTATATTGTGGAAACTGAAATTAGCAAGGCAAAGAAGTTCTTCTTGCGTAAGTTTCTAGGATTTTGCACTGGTTTCTACACGTGGGTCTTCCCATTCTTTAATTCTTTTTTGGATGATTTTATTTCTTGATGAAAATTGTTTCTGATAATTAACAATGAATCATAAGATTATTTTTGACTTAAATTTGTGTGTGTGTGTGTAATGCAGCTGGGAGCGATAATCTTTATACTGTGCTATAAGTTTGAATAGTCACCTAGCATTCACCGTATCCCTCTAAATCAACACTAGCAAACGAGTAATTGAGTTTAATATAGCTGATGAAACATGGCACATCAATAGAAGACTTGCCTCTTAAATTCGCACACACTTTGATCAGAGAGTTAATTTAAATGGTTGATCATCTAAAACACTTCTCATTATATGAATAGAGTGTTGCACCTAGCGAGTTTGTGGATTCATTAAGTGTGTCATTTGAGAAACGTTATGAACTCATTGTTGCATCAGTTTTTTGTAGTCAGCAAATCAATTAATGGTTCAACGCTAATTTTTAAAATTATCTTCTTTGATCAAACAAAGATTATTGCAACAGAATAGAACTATTATTGTATTTCAGCAATTTTTTCTCATTGGTGTATGTAAATAAATAAAAAAACATTGTTACCTACTGTGTTAAAATGTACAACTGTGAACACTGTGTGGTGTAATAGGTTTACAACTCTAATGTATTTTGAATCAGATTTAGATAAGTTTAATGCTGTTTAAATAGGTATTTTCAAGCTTGTGTGTTTCAAAAATTAGACTATGTTTATGTTTTGTTGCAACTATTAAGGTGAAGAAATGCGTGACAAGCAGTTTGATGAAGAGATTTCAAGACTTCGTGAACAAAGACAGCGTTAGACAAATCATTATCTTGTTTTTTAACTTAGAGATGGAGTTAAAAAATAAAAATCTCTACCAGTGCCACCTGATGTCTGGTCTACTAGTGCCTTCTAGTGAACTTCTTTATGAATTGAACATATATAGTTATGCTGAAACATTTCAGATTGTTAGATACAGGGATTTTAAATTATATTGTATATTGTATAAATATGGTTCAGCTTTGGTTAGGTATCTGTGAAAAAATCTTAATTATTGTATTTTCGATTGTAAATTTCATTATACCTGTTGCAGATGAACAGATGCAAGAGCGAACAACAGAAGAAGTTTTCAGGGATGAAGAGGAAGAAGAAAGTATGATTTTTAAACTTTATCTATGGTTTTCTATTGGTTGAATTGTAAATACAATTGATATTTAAAATGGATGAATTGGAGATAGACATTAATTTAAAAATTATTATGTTTTATTAAGTGCTATTTTGCAATAAGCAAGCATCAGTCCATAGCGCTTTGCAATTGTGAATGAAAGACTCAAGACCACTATGCACTAATTGCATCAGAGTGGAGGAGACCCAAATTCATATCCTCCATGTTACAGGGTGTGCACTCTAAGAAATTGGCTATTGTGTCACAGGTAAGATATATATATATATATACATATATATATAGATGAAGAGGAAGAAGAAAGTATGGTTTTTAAACTTTATGAAACTCTAATTATGGTTTTCTATTGGTTGAATTGTAAATACAATTGATCTTAAAAATGGATGAATTGGAAGATATATATATATATATATATGTATATATATATACATATGATTGTAAATACATGTATAAATCAGTCATCATTTCTTTTGCACGTATTTATCTCATATTTTGAAATAATTTATCCTGTGAATTTATCCAAAAAGCAGAGTAAAGTTTTGCCAAATGTGTTGTTATCTCGTGCGCACGACTTATTAAGTCGAGGCAACGAGTTGTTATCTCGTGCGCACGACTTATAAGGTCGAGGGAACGAGTTGTTATCTCGTGCGCACGAGAAAAAATATTCTTCTTTCATGTCCCTTTAGTACGGAGCCCCTAAAGGGACATGAAAGAAGAATATTTTATCCCCAAGAGTTGTGTTGTGGAATTTGGGACGCTAAAACGACAAATCGCCGTTGTCCCATTTCAAACTACTTCGTTGCCAATTGTTGCAGCGACGCCATTATATCCCGTAAATAGAAGTTTGCTTACGTCACAGAAAGTCGGCCTGCTACTATATAGCAGGCCGACTTTTTTGTGACATAAACACACTTCTATTTTAGTATTTATGGGGAAACACACAGTTCGATAAACGAAACAATGTCTAAGACATAGAGTGTTTCGGGCATTCCATTCTAAACTTAAATCACACCTTTTCAATAACTCTTACCCAGACTCATTACTTGACATCTGTCACTCCTCGACGAAAGAGATGCCCTCCTTAACAGCTACTCTGCCTCCATGCTGACCTTCTGGAAACTGAACTCTGACCTTCCATGGACTATCATTTGGACAACCCTTTCGATTTGACACAGCGCTCCTGAATAAACTGGTGCCCTGCGCATAGCTTTCAAGTGACGCTTTAGAAGTCTGGAGATTTCGATTACTGCTACTATAGGGGTGTATAATATGTGGTGTGAAAGGCTTTAGCGTATAAGGAAGGCATTTAAAGCTACAATGTTATTTGTGATGCCATTGTATGCTGAGCGTGTGCTAGACTGTGGATATCACTCTGCAGGCGAATATGAAAGCGAAAATTAAAATGATGTTCAGACTGACAGAGCTAAAATGCTGACAATATCAGATATTGCGATTTATCGTATGAGTTGTGTTGTGGCATTTGGGACGTTAAAACGACTAATCTCCGTAGTCCCATTTCAACCTCGTTGCCAATTGTTGCAGCGACACCATTATATCCCCTAAATAGAAGTTTGCTTACGTCACAGAAAGTCGGCCTGCTATTGGTCAAATAAGTCGTGCGCACGACTTATTAAGTCGAGGGAACGAGTTATTATCTCGTGCGCACGAGTTAGTAAGTCGAGGGAACGAGTTAATAACTCGTGCGCACGACTTAATAAGTCGAGGGAACGAGTTGTGATCTCGTGCGCACGAGATAAAATATTCTTCTTTCATGTCCCTTTAGGGGCTCCGTACTGTAGGGCTCCGTAAATAGTAGCAAAAATGTAAATATTAATCTGCACGTCGAACGTCCGCCAACATAGACTCCGAAACCTGTACGTACATAGAATAGCTAACTGTTTATTCACTAAATGAACATAAACATAAGTAAGTAACGCGCAGGGCGTGTGCAAGAAAACTGAGTGGCCTCGTTGTGTGCACTCTGTCCTATCTTGGGACACCCTCCCCAAATATATATATATATATATATATATATATGGAGAGGGTATTTATATGTATATATATATACACCAGGGCACGCAAGCTAGGGTCAATGCCCTGGTAAAAAAATTTCTGTCCTGGTCACTGCCTTGCCGCTTGCCACTTGCCAATAGTCACCAGACTCCAATTATTATTAGTATTATTTATTATTATTATTATTATTATTGATGTCATTGATGTTATTGATGTTATGATGTTGGTGTTGTAATGTGTATTGTTATCATTATTTTTATTTTTAATTAATAGGCGTTATCTCAGCCTTAGCCCAGTCAAGACTAAAAAACTTGAGGGACTTGAAAAACCTGACGGTCGGGTCACAAGTAATGAGCGAAGCTCAAATGGGAGATCATTCCAGATTGAAGGGCTCCTTACCGAGAAAGCCCGGCGCTGCCTAATAACCAGGCGGGCCCTTGGCACTGGAAGCTCACCCCTCGTCGCAGAGCAAGCACCCGACGCGCTACAACATCGGGTACTGGGCGGCAGAGGTCGGGCAAGTAAGATGGAGTACTACTGTACAGCCAAGAACCTGTCAGAACCCATTCATTAGATTCTTTGACAAGGTTTTGGACAAATTTGCAGTTGTGTATCCCCACTGTCGCAATCAAACGCATACAGCTGAAATCGCAAGTCTACATGTAGCTAGGCTAACTGTTGTCACGCGTCTGCTTGCATGTCTATGATCAGCTTACTTAAGCATTAGTATAAAGAATTAAAAAAAATTCTTGACTCTGAGGCTCAATTTCTTAAACTTTTTATGGCGAGCTGATGTGGGCAAGGGGTTTGGTGGCTTGGCCTCTTTGTCGAGCTCATGTGGTCACAAAAATTTTAAGGCTGCCATTTGCTCCATCCATGCCATCTGTCAGCTGTACGAGAGAGTTGGCTCTCTTGACCTCTGTGCATAGAGATTGCGATTCCGGACCATAATAATTTATTCTGAGTTTCGGTATTTTTTTGGTCAAATTCCGGATTTATTCCAAAATTCTCATTGTGAATATTGACCGACTCATTACTGTCAAGTTCCAGTAAGTTCCAACTAGTTAAAATACTAATTTTATGTCTACTTAATTAGTAGGGGCTTATAGCATCAAACTACATGTACACATGAAAGTAGCGTCGAAGCTGTCACAGAGTCAATATTCAGTGACAATGGTCAAAGAAATTGATAAAGTTGCAAACTTAAATAACATAGATATAACCTATAACCCACGATGTTAATGAATCCATAATACATCAGGCATGCTTTTGAAAATACGAACGTTGGAAGCACATCGAATCCAAGGTTTCATCACCGAGACTGCATGGTTCGCAAACTGGAGCAGATAGACGCCTAACGCCGGCAGCAGAAAAGGAACAGATAGGCCTAACGCCGGCAGCAAAAAACCATCAGCTTCAACACAGTCTACTTGCTATGGGTACGTGTTCAATCGAAAAATAATGCCAGCAGACTCCTCATCAGTATAGCCTTACTGTCGTGGCGCTTGTATCACTGTAGAGAGTCAAACTCTCTACACACTTTGTAGTCATTTTGAGAGCTTTAACCGGCGTTCCCGGAATAACGGTAGAAATACACAAAACACGAGAGTCTTTTTGCGTACAGTTCATAAACGTAATAGCGCCATTCAATACCTCACGGACTTTCTCGGTAGGGAATGATCTCCCATTTGAGCTTCGCTCATTACTTGTGACCCGACCGTCAGGTTTTTCAAGTCCCTCAAGTTTTTTAGTCTTGACTGGGCTAAGGCTGAGATAACGCCTATTATTCAATACCTCACATGAATATAGGGCCTACTAGGCTTATGTCATATTCATATATATCATAATTATGTAAACAAAATGCAGTTCTGCATCTTGTGTTCCATAAATTATGATAATAATAATTATAATAACTGCTATTTAAACCCATAATTTCACTTTCGAAATTCTAGATTAAGTGCTTGAAAAATTCTGGAATTTCGGTATTTATAAAAGACCGGAATTTCTGGAATTCCGCAAATCAGAAATTCTGGAATTGCATTCTCTATCTGCGCACCTATGATTCTCTAGTCAATTTGTCTTATCTACTAATTTCTTGAAGAAAAACAGTGAACCAGCTTATTATGTGTATTGTCTTGACCCGAGGAAGCGTCTTGTTGAATTGAGATTATAGACACATTTTATTTAGATAACTAACATTTCGAAGGTAAAAAGTAATTCTTTCAACGTTACAAAGAACTCTATAATTTACGATTTCAGTTTAAGTTCACAATCTCTTTATTACACATGTTAGGATAACTGATTTGTCTATTTGCTGATTCAATTTTGAGACACCCAGCTCGTGCATTTAAAATGATCTGCTTCATGAAGTGAAAGTGAACAGTTCGGCACCCTTGATCCTTGCATGTTTGGGCACCCTTTATTCCGCAGTTGGGCACCATTGATCCTGATGATCAAGGGTGTCTTCATGACAGGTTGATAAATACGCTATACATTAACAAGAAGTTTGTTTTGAATTATTGCTATTTTTAGTGAAAACTATGTTTGTATTGATATATTCTGTTATCATTAACCTATATACATGCAGGACTACAGCTATGCATTGTAATGTGATGTAATCGAGCATTTATGTAGCGCCCCTTCAAGATAGCTACTCAGAGACGCTCTCTGCGCTGGCCTAACGTGACAGCCCTGCCTTTGGATGACGTTTTTCGAAGTTGGGTTAAGGTGACATTATGGAAATAATTATCGTTACCGTAACCATTAATCACATTCTTATTATTGTCACTGTCATAGAGATCTAAACAACGTCACATGTATTGATTTTCGTCCTCTGCGTCTTCCATTTGTCGAATCTCGCGTTATTTGTTTAGTGGAAGCCAAAGTCTTTTTCACGAGAACAATAATTATTGACATAGGATTAAGAACCATTGCGGTTCGTAATCATTCTTAAGACTGCTTATAATGGGTGAACAAATTTCAGTAGTATTGTTATTGTGTAGCGTCTGAGGCCAGGAATGTGGTCTCGAAACCGCGGTCTTGGTCTTGAGACGGTCTGGAGACCGGAAAACTGCAGTCTTGGTCTTGGTCTCGAATGCATCGGTCTTGGTCTTGATCTCGGATCATCGGTCTTGGTCTCTAATGCGTCAGTCTTGGTCTTGGTCTTAAAGGAACGGTCTTGGGATTGGTTTCTGTCTGAAATTAGCATTCTTGGTCATTTGCCGTCTCAGAGCAATTTTTCTATATTTGTCGGATATTTTTCGATTATTAGAGTCACTGGAGGTTCAGGCTTCCCAGACTGTTATCGATTTACGGCATGCTGACCAAACTAATAGATCTGTATATGCATGTTACTGTGGGCAGAAAAAAATGCATTTGCAATGGAGCCAGCCATTTCAAAATTTCGTTTCACAAATTTCAAGGTTTTGGAACAATCTAATATTTTTATGTTGTCGGCCACGTGTAGACACTGTTAACCGACAATTCCGAGGTCCATGGTACAAGTACACCATTCAAATGGAACGTTAAGGTACTTGTTCAGATGTCATAAGGTTTTGAAAAAATATTTCACTATTGTATAGGGGCCTACTGTAAGTAATTTATAATGTGATATTCTGAGGCCGATGCAAAGGGCTGAACTCTGAAGCTCAGAGTGGCTGGTAAAATTGTTTTCTGGACCATTATTAAGATTAGTATTCTTCAGGAATAAAATTAACATTTTAAGCATGTTATTCCATTTTAGCGTCCTAATAAATTGAATTGTTTTATAAAAAAGAGTCTTGGTCTTGGTCTTGACCACTCGGTCGTGGTCTTGAGTTTTTGGTCTCGTGCCTAACACTGTCTGAGGC
Source organism: Bimastos eiseni (assembly GCA_959347315.1). Classification (NCBI taxonomy): domain Eukaryota; kingdom Metazoa; phylum Annelida; class Clitellata; order Crassiclitellata; family Lumbricidae; genus Bimastos; species Bimastos eiseni. The sequence goes on along the minus strand of OY365812.1, from coordinate 7,323,761 downwards.
TCGAATTCTACCTTATATTGCACGGATTACTATTGAAAGAATTTAGTTTCTATTGCTGAAGTTGATAAGACTTTGGAGACCTAATCTCGCCCTCCTCACCTGTTAGAGAGGCTGCTTTAAATCTAATGATGATGAGAACATTGAGTCATTTTTAACGTCTGAACTTTGAAATGAGTTATATTAACAACTATAGGCACATGGAATTATGACAGTGAACCAAAGCGGTTCTTCCACACTTCTTCGTATCAACCAAAAATCTTTTCACTTAATTTAAAAAATCTCTCATACTCAGCAAGACACGAGAATGCAAGAAAGTGGAAATTTCGATCTTTGTTAAACTAAATTAATCCAATCAGAGGCCAGCAGCCATTAGAGAAATCTTTTACTGTCTCAAAACATATTTGTGACGTATGGGTCTAAGTCCAACGATCAGACTCCGCATTAGATAGTGCTGGACGGGTGATGGGAACTTTGTGATACTGTTGAATAGCTGTGGAAGACTAAGGGCCACCGAGGCCGAGCAAATCATTTCGTTTTTTTTACTGCTCAAATATCTGCCGCTAAGGGAACAGACATTTTTTAAATAACCTTGTGATGAATTTATAATGCATTAAAATATTTTCTAAGAAGAGCGATGTTCATACATGTGTGTGTAAGACGTATTGTCTTTGCAAACTTAGTAATTATTGACTTGCACGGGTGGCTTGCACGGGTGACTTGCACGGGTGGCTTTTCTTGGTTTTCACGGGTGGCTTTCCTTGTGGCTTTTATTCGGTTGGTATGTTCGCTGTTTGTTCACTGACGAAGTTCTTGTTTTGCTTTTTCTTTATGCGATCTTAATGCTTTCTGGTCTATGCAACTCTGGTTACGCATTTAAAAGTACTCTATTATTACCTAACAACTAAGTCAAGTGGTTTATTATTAAAACTAACTGAAGGCTGAAGTATGCTATGAAATCTTGGGAAATTATATGTACATAGGGACCGTCCACATATTACGTGTGCAGCGAGGGGTTTCAATTTCGGCCATTTTGCATTCGGGTGCATATGGCAGGAGTGTCCCGAAAATAAGTACGTACGCAAATATAATTGTCTAATTATGACGTCAACAATACGGAATATGAAAATCAGAACTGTAAACCTAATCACAGACTATATATTCCTGCTTAATCAATTTTATGTAGCATTAAAACGGTTTCAAATGCAAGTATTGTTAGTGTTTTAATTCTTCATAACAGTTAACAAATTTTAAGCTGTTAAGTATGATGCTTAACAAAAATAAATAGCGTGTGGTAAAATCAATGTCTTATAGATGTTTTTCAAATTCAAATGTGGATAATTTGCTAATTGAAAGGCGAATCAAATGTACATTTTACGATTTAATAAGCTTACACTGGTGGCATTGAGATGGCTTTGATTTGATCGCATGCATGCCCTACTTAGAGCAAATGAACAAAATCGGTGCTGATTTTTTTCAGAACTAAAAGAGACCAAGGAACATCCGGCGTGGCAAGAGCCGCAGCAGATGTAAACCCTAGTATGCCTCCACCGAAAAAGAAAACTGAAAGAGATCCTACTCCAGGTCCCAGTGAAGCACCAGACCAAGGAATATCCGGCGCGGCAAGAGCCGCAGCAGATGTGAACCCTAGTATGCCTCCACCGAAAAAGAAAACAAAAAGAGATCCTACTCCAGGTCCCAGCGCAGCACCAGACCAAGGAACATCTGGCGCGGCAAGAGCCGAGACAGCTGTAAATCCTAGTAAGTGCAATAATTGGTAGTAGCGAGTCTGGTCGATAGATGACAGTTGAGATGACTGGACCGTATCGGTCTAATATACATAGCGTATTAAAAATGCCATCCCAAGATGGCATCCACAACATCATTGCGTGACCTTGTTGTTCAAGAACACTTGACCTGCCTTAGTTGTCCTTTGGTTTATCAGAGCCTGGAAGTGATGAAATTATGAAAATGTTTCTTGCGGAATGATTATATGACTTCAATTTAAGTGGCATTGTTCATTATACGTTGCGATTCACGGGAAAACAGCTAGGCCTATAGATATCTCTGTGACAATCGACTTACCTTTGAACTATCAGAGAACAATCGACCAGTTACATGATATTATGGAATCGTGGAATGTAATTATAGCCCAGTTGTAAGCAGATGTCTTTCATATTTCTTTCAGCACAAAACTGTTTACTGGATATCAAGATCATCTTTCTTAGAGTTGTTTCATAAATGACTTACCTCGTACTTTGTAGTCACTGAATATGTACTTTTATGCAAAGTGTGAGGATAAAATGTCATTGAATCCCATCGTTGGGTTTCCACCTAGATGATCATTCTAAGTCGGGATGTTGCTCAAATCCCATACATTATCAAGTGCGCGTTTTAAAAATGCATTATCCGGATCTATTTTAAGTAAGGTATAGTGAGTTAATTTATTCGTTCATTCCATTGGCCAGTTTCATAAATTTATATAGCACCCGTTCAAAAGTATCTACTCAATAGCGAATCTTGGACTAATTGAAGTTCTGAGGTACATAGGATCCCTAAGGCACTTGAACATTATTTAGGAATAATAGAAAAACGTCTGGAACAGCTCCTACTCTTCGCTGAGTTCCCGTGTTGTAAAAGTGCCGTGGAATGCAACGCATTGAGCCGCTGGACCATGGTGGGTAGGCGCTGAAGCAATAACATTTAGACGTAGGCATTAGTATAGGCCTAATCATGCTTAAACTCCTCAGTTAATTTAGTTCAGTAGCAGAGTGCTAACACCTCGGATTTTCCCTCATGCAGCTCATGAATTGCAGAGTGGAATTATTTAGCGAGTTGTAATTAACATGCTACAAAATCGACAGACTATGACAAGGAAAATGCTGTTAGATAAACGACTTTTATTAATTACAGAAATTTTATGAAGCAGTGGAATCATACATTGAGTGCTACATGACAGCCAAGACAATTGCCCCACAGGGCAAAATGGAGCCCACAGTCGGTTTTCTACTAGAAGTTCCATCGAGTAAGTATTAGAGTTATTGGGGTGAATAATGAATTACTTTTTACTGCGTTCATTTGCATTACATTCTGCCTTTGTTTAAGAGGACTGACTTCTGTGTACTCATTTGATTTCAGCTTGAATTTATTTGATCACCAGTCAATGTAGTACATTGATTAGCAATAATAATGAATTACTGCAAACATCCTTCAACTTAATCTAATTAAGCTTAAATTCTGGCGCATTGTATCTATAGACCTATCTTCGAACTTCCAAATTGATCCACAGCTTAACTTGGCATGAGGATAATTATTAATAATGATGAAGCTGAGCAGTCTCTTCAGCCAAGGTTGAGAGGCATCTATGTATGTGTATGAAGTGTTGGCAACTTCATTTTCTCAGTCTCGGCATATGAGTGTGGTGGCCAGTCCCTTCCATTTTTCTTCGCCATCTCATCTAACCACTGATAATTTTACGTTCCATGTACTGATTGCAGCTGAGTTGGCTCAGGGCAGAGATAGACCAGCAATTTCGAAAAAAATTCTGTCCTGGCGGGGATTTGAACCCAGACCTCTCGACTGACAATCCCACACACTGGCTGCACAATTGCAGTCCCTTATTTCAAGACTATCTTACAGCAAAAACAGTGAACTAAGCATGTCATTATCCAGTATATAATAAAAACACATTTATGTGCAGTTTAAGAAGGAAGAAGATCTAACTTAGTTTCTAGTAGGCCTTAATACAAGAAAGGCAGCACATGGAGCATTAAAGTTATAGCCAGCAAATTCTTCAACCATTGATCGTGACCATAAACTGCAATAACAAGCTGTAAATTCTCCTTTTTTACATTAATCTGGCAATGTGCAGACGTCATTAATTTGGTCACGACTATAGTCAAGGCAAAGTGGTTCTATCTTTTTTGTAGATGTTGCAGCCCAATGCCTCTCAGTGATGCCGATCAGAATTGCGACGAGATTCTCAAACAAGGTGTCCTCGATATGCTTCGAGCCAAACAGACTGAGGAGCCTTGAGCAGTCGATAGAAGTCGCTTTCCAAGAGGTATTTCAAATGTATACATGTATGAATAAGGTACGATCTAACTTAGAAAAACGGCGGTTTAGATCATATGGCTACTTCGATATCGACAATGATAATTAGTAACTTTCTGTCGGTGTCTAATGCACAAACCATCGACCGATGGTACACTAATGTCCTAATGTCTATTAATGACAAATTGACAATTATGATTATTGGTGATAGTAATGTGTCTAAAGGACTTGTGGAGCGTTTTTAGGCAGTAACTGTCTCGAGGAACATGAAATCCAAATTGCAAGGTCGATCAAACTAATCAGTTCCCTTACATAGGTATTATACTTAAATATTCAAACAACCTAGCTGCACATAAAGTGTTTAAACAAGCAATTGGACTATTATAAGTTAACTGAATTATGAAAACTTGTGCGTGTAATTATTAGGGCGCTAAGCAACGATAGCTTAGCTTAATGGGGTGAACTTGTTCCCAAAACGATCGACGATTTGGAAAAGTGCCATATGATATTTAGTAGCTATCTATGTAGCATTTTATATTTATGCAAGCAATTGTGCTCTGAATGTTTCTAAGTTTAACTTATAAATTTGTTTTTTACTTTATTAAATTCAGGCTACCATGCGAAATCCGTGCATTTTTTTGATGGAAAAAACTGACATCAACTTTCCTAACAAGGGCATAAACAACAAAGTTACCATCGTCGCAAACGTGCTAAAATTTTTGAGAGAAGCGGGCAAGGCCATGGACCTAGGCTACTGCCTAATATTGGCCTTCACCTCAGACATGGCAAGTGTGAATGCCGCCCTATCAGATTCAATGATCCTGAAGAAGGTATAATTGTGCTGGCCGTAATATCAATGTCTTCTGCCAGCCATGCTGCCACTGCTTGGCCTCGTCGAGTTGACAGTTGTCGTTCGCCAGGTGGAGCTAAATCCGTCGTATCTCTGACGGACTGTCAAAGAAAAACAGACAAATCATATAATAAATTTTTAGTCCCAGGTTTAACCGAGCGATTGAACTCCACCGTTGTTTGAACTTTGACAGTGCCAAAAAGTCAACACACCCGAGCAATTGACATAATATTTGTAGAAATCAACGCATGAAGAGTGCTGTTTATACATACTGTGTTTCATATCATATATTCCAATGCGATCATAGCTTTTCAACAGCATGCCTCACAAGAACCACCCACACTGAGTGGAATCTAATCTAGTTACTTGTGTAGCGCCGTTATCAAATGCCGAGGACATCAAACGATGCTAGAGATTAAATCTCCCATACACTGATTACAGTGCTCATCCTATATTGATTATCAGGTTGTTTAATTTTTGTTATAATTATAATTAAGCGCATTTAACTATCGTGAAGGAAAACGATGAATTATGTGACCGCAAGTGTGCTTAACATGGCAAACTAGCAGATCTATAAGGAAGCGTCTCAAGATGACTTAAGAATGTTAACGAGGTAGGAGAGAATGCATGGGCTGAGCTGGGCAAGCAAGAAGCAGTATCTTTCTGCTATCATATTATTCACGGCTCGAATGCTATGACGAAAGTTGAGTGTGTCTGAACGAGAGGATGTCAGGAAGTGATGCGTTTAGCGGAAGTAACCAGGTAGGAGATAATCAGGGATGACAGAGAGCGATGCCAGGAGACGAAACCAAGGTAAACAGACGCATACATAGGAGACTGATAAATATTAACAAGTGGAGCGAGTGGGAGATGCCACATTGATCCACCGAGATAGAAGTGTAGGAGATCAGAGGGAGGAAGACAGAGGCAAGCAGTGTTGGACACGAGACTAAAGACTCAAGATCGAGACCAAGACTGAGAGGTCAAAGACCGATACTCTTTTTGTATAAACAATTCAATTTATTAAGACACTAAAACGAAATAACACGGTTAAAACATTAATTTTATTACTGAAGAATAATAATCTTAATAATGGTCCAGAAAACAGTTTTACCGGCAACTCTGAACTTTTGCGGGTTCAGCCCTTGGCTTCGGCCTGAGAATATCACACTTACAGTATACGATAGCCTCCTCTTAAATCCGATCAAAGCAGAATTTATATGGATTGGCAGTCGCAAGCACCTGGCTGAGCTGGATATGCAAATATTTGCTGAGACCTATCCTCACATTACTTTTTTATCTGTTGTGCGTAATCTGGTTGTATTGCTTGATCAGGAGCTTAGTCTCTTGCAACATGTGAATCAGGTTACTCGTAACTGCTACTATCGGCTTCGTGCAATTATTCAGAGTGAAACCAGTGTGTCACTGTGTGCAAGGGTGTGTGAGAGACAGACAGACAGACAGACAACCAGAGAGAGACACAGACAAAGAGAGAGAGATATTCAAACAGACAGGAAAAGACAGACAGACAACAAACAGAGAGAGACAGAGACAAACAGAGAGATATTCAGACAGACAGGGAAAGACCAGCATACATGTACTAAGGTGGCACAGTAGACTTGGTCTAATTCTAATCACTGCTTCTTCTCTTATGATCCCATTAATCTTGACGAGCTCTCTCCATTAGGCTAACGCTCGTCTTCTTGGGAAGTACATGAAGGTGCTATATCAAGAGTCTAGATAACTGGCTGACGAACTAACTAATTCTGATAAAGACATAGACGAAGCAGGAAAATGTCAAGTCAGGACTGTTACCTAGACAGGACACATACAGCAATATGACTTCCTATAGCAACGCAAAAGAAATACCAATGCAGGACTAATACCTAGGAAGGACTAATGCCAATGCAAGGCTGATCCCAAGGCTGGATGAAAACTATCAAGGTAGGACTAATACCAAGGCAGTTTAAATAGCCAGCCACTACCAATGCAGGACTAATACCAGACACCACTGGTTTATCTAATCATACAAGCCAGGCGCATCAGAGCATCATCAACATCATCGTCGTCGTCGTCGTTATCACCTCATCCTCTTGACCCTTTCTCAGTGCATCCTTTGCCGGATAGGAGAAGAGGAAACAAAGGACAGAGAGATGGAGAGAGTGACAGACATACGTCTACACATACAAGTACATCGGACAACGCAAAGAAAACATATGCAGGTATAGTCTGTCTGTCTGTCTCTTTCTCTCTCTCCCTCTCCCTCTCTCTGTCTCTCTCTCTCTATGTCTCTCTATGTGCTTTTTTTTTCTCTCTCTCACTCTCTGTATCTCTCTGTATCTGTCTGTCTCTGTCTCTGTCTCTGTCTCTGTCTCTGTCTCTATCTATCTCTGTCTCTCTTACTCTCTGTCTCTGTCTCTGTCTCTGTCTCCCTCTCTCTGTCTCTCTCTCTCTGTATCTATCTGTCTCTCTCTGTCTGTCTCTCTATGTGTGTGTGTGTCTCTCTCTCTGTCTGTCTCTGTCTCTCTCTCTCTGTCTCTGTCTCTCTCTCTGTCTCTGTCTCTCTCTCTGTCTCTCTCTATCTCTCTCTATCTCTCTCTGTCTCTCTCTGTCTCTCTCTATCTCTCTCTGTCTCTCTCTCTCTCTCTCTCTGTCTCTGTCTCTGTCTGTCTCTGTCTCTCTCTCTATCTCTCTCTATCTCTCTCTATCTCTCTCTGTCTCTCTCTGTCTCTCTCTGTCTCTCTCTGTCTCTCTCTGCCTCTCTTACTCTCTCTCTGTCTCTGTGTCTCTGTCTCTTTTTCTCTGTATCTCTCTGTCTCTCTGTTTCTGTGTGTGTCTGTTTCTGTCTGTCTGTCTATCTCTCTGTCTCTGTCTCTCTGTCTCTGTCTTTGTCTCTGTCTCTGTCTCCCTTCTCTCTCTATCTCTCTCTGTCTCTGTCTCTCTCTCTCTGTCGCTCTCCCTGTCTCTCTCCCTGTCTCTCTCCCTGTCTCTCTCTCTGTCTCTGTCTCTGTCTCTCTCTGTCTATGTTGCCTATGTCTGCAGTCAATGGCTGTCGGCCTGTCCTTCTATCTGTCCTTCTGTCTGCCCATGCGTCTGTCGGTTTGTCTGTCTGCCTACCGTTCAGCTTGTGCATGTACATGTATGTATGCATGTGTTAGTATTTTTATCTTTTGTGTATCAGTGTATGTATCGGTGTGAGCATCTGTGTATTTATGTATGTATTTGTTATTTATATATCTCTGTATGTGTCTGTGTATCTGTATATGTATCCGTGTGTATCTGTCTGTGTATCTCTATGTCCTCCCGACTGCCTAACTGGTTGTAAAGCAGATGTAGATCGTGCCCCTTCCCCCTCCTCCCCCCTCCCCATATAGTTGATCTTCGATTTATCTCCGACCTGCATCCTTTGCCGGATGAAGACAATTCATCCGCTGTCGAGGTACAGCGGCTGCGGCGGTAAGTACAGCTGCTGCCATGCTCACCACAAGTCGAACCCAAGACACGAGAATATATAGGTCAGAATAGTTATATAGGTCAGTTCATCATACAAATCTAGTGCCATGAGGTGTGTATCTACTTTTAGTTTATCTACACTATATGATAAATAAAAATCATTGGCGTCGTCCTCCTCCTTCACTCAGGCTTGGTACTGGCACTTTCAGAGTCCAAACAATATGTGCATGTATATGTGTGTAGTTATTGTGATCTAGAATTTACATAGCGCCACTTTTATGGCAAACTAATTAGACGTGTTCACTGCGATGTATTAAGTTTAAAACCTCCAAGCAGAGCGATGTACGGAGAACTAATAGTCACCAGTGGTGGGTCTACGCATGCACGTAGAACCCACAGATGATAAATTGCCTCATGAATCATGAACAGGGTCTCTGCGGCAATTTGCATCGATATAAAGTTGAGCGACGACAGGCTGCACCGCTTTTGTATAGGATGACGCACTTCCGGCTATTCATCGTATACGACCAGCAAGCAGCTGCACATGAAGCAACCATATGCCGTGTGCTGGTCGCTACCAGGGACTGACGGTCAAGGTCACTCCGAAGACCCGCCGTAGCTCTTTCATCAGAGAGGAAAAATAACGGGCTGCAGATGGCTTAAGTGGTCAGTAGAACCCGCCACACTCGATCTCACTTCCGGATGGATGGACCACCCTGGTGAAGGCACTTAGGCCAAGACGAGGAACAGGACAGACGCAGAAAGTCCTCAGCTGAAACGAAGACTAAGACTGATTCGTACACTAATCAAACAACCTACATGTATGAATCGATTGCACGACCAGACGATGTTAGTTAGCATCGAACGTCTTTATGGCCTGTATATCGTAGCGCATCGTAAATCGTAACGTCTGCATTCCTTTACCAAACCCAGTCCTGTTACGGTATAGTCATACGATCAAGGTGTGTCGTGTTTGTAGCTGGGTCGTGTTTGTTCTAATGACGTGGCGAGAAATAATCAAGAGAGCTTTTGAAAATAATTGAAATAATTATGAGAACTTTGAAAAAAAGTGAAAAATTTATGTGGACTTTGAAAAATAATTGATATACTTATGAGAACTTTGAAAAATAATTGAAATAATTTTGGGAACTTTTGAAAAATAATTGATATTATTAGGAGAACTAAGACTTTGAAAGAAGCAGTGCTAGCAATTTTTGAAAAAGGACCTAAGCCAAAATTGAAAGCCTGTTTTTGATAGAGGCTAAAGTAAAAGAATAGAAAGGGGAACCAAACCCAAAGGAAACAGCAAGCGACGTAGGTTGAAATGGTAAAATAGACTAACGGAGTTGAAATAGGAGGGATCACGGTGGAATTGAAATGGGAAGATAGACCAACGGAATTGAAATGGGATGATTGGCTAAACTGAAATTGTTGAAATAGGGTGATCAACTAACAGGATATAAATTTGAAACTAGAAAACGGAATGGAATTAAGAAGATAATATAAAGTAACTTCATTGACATGGAAAGATAAGAACCGGAATTGAAATGTTGGGATTAACAGAATTGAAATGGGAAGATAAACTAAACGAACTTTGCTAAAATGTGATGACAACTAATAACAATGAAAATGGAAGATAGAAATACGGAATGGAATTGGGAAGATAAAGTAACATCATTGAAATGTGATGATAAGCTAACGGAATTGTAATGGAAAAGCGAGGAGACAGTGAACGAGGTTCGAAGCTACAGACAACATTTCATTCTCCCATTGGAAACATATAGGCCTACAGCATACGATCGCAACGGATAAGTATCTTATGACAAAACGACGGCTTCAGTTTACCTGAGAGACTCCAACTCAGACGTCGACAGTGAGACCATTGAAATCGTGAACCAAATGCACCGGAAGTGCACAATGTAACCGACGCCATTTTGAGTAGACAGACGACTCTCAACCCAGGAGAACTGCACTCAATGAACTGCGTACCAAGTTTCAAGTCGATACAACCATTATTATTACGCAACGGTGTTCTGTTAACGCCAGGCGCTGTCTGCACGGTGTATGATTGATTATATCGCAGCGTCTATCGGACAGATCGTCTTTCCCTACCACAGTGGCTAAGTGGGGGAAACGGAGGCTGCAGTGCACGTAGATGCTTAATGTCGTCTATGTGGTTGTGTCAATAGACTGGCGTGAAAGAACTGTTTCCGGTCAGGTTGCAAATGCGTCTCTATGTTACAACTGGGAAGTTGAGCGAAGGAAGCGCAACCGCTTGAAAACATTCGAACATCTTCCTGGAGTTACCCTCTTTCTTGTCTAAAACGGCGAGGTTCTTCAACAGAACGCAGTACAAACAATCAGCAATAATGCGGCATACATACATACATACATACATACATACATACATACATACATACATACATACGTACATACGTACATACATACATAAGTACATACATACATACATACATACATACATACATACATACATACATACATACATACATACATACATACACACATACACACATACACACATACATACATACATACATACATACATACATACATACATACATACATACATACATACATACATACATACATACACACATACACACATACATACATACATACATACATACATACATACATACATACATACATACATACGTACATACGTACATACATACATAAGTACATACATACATACATACATACATACATACATACATACATACACACATACACACATACACACATACATACATACATACATACATACATACATACATACATACATACATACATACATACATACATACATACATACATACATACACACATACACACATACACACATACATACATACATACATACATACATGCGTACATACATACATACATACATACATACATGCATATATACATACGTACACATATATACATACATGCATAGGACATACATACATCCACACACATACACACACACACACTCACGTGCATGCATGCATACATAGGCTACATATTATAGGGTTTGGGCTAGCGACCGTGGTCCATTGTCCTGCCTCTCACGTTCCATGGAGAAACTTCACCAACAGTTTAAATTACAATATAATTCTATTGCGTTATGTTATACTTACTTCGATTCAATATAAATAACTAATGTTTTGCTCTTTGCCACCCACGAGTATGTCAGCCTTTTTACAGCATGACACCATGTTTTATGCAAGAATATATGCAACATGTAATGCTGACTTGATAATTCCACCATCGCATCATTCTGTGGCTTTGTAAGTTGAACGAAGAGTCTCCCCTGCACGCGTTGCTCTGTATCAAATTTCGAAACGCGTATGGTGGTACTTTTCTTAGGTTTCTTTCCGTGCGATGTAGAGAAGAGATTCGCTTCTGGCTTGGTCTCAAAGCATCGCTGAACCACGTGGGTTTGCTTGCGGCGAAATTTGTAAGCAATGTTTGTCTTGGCTGCGCGTTCGGAGTCAAGTAACAACTACAGCAGAAGTGTAATATGTTGAGTGATGTCTGTGTGGTCGTTTGCAGCGGGAGAGATGAAGATTTACATAGGCGAAGTATGGATCAATTGCTAATTGGACGAGCCTAGCAAATTTTCTATTACCTATAGGTCTTTAGAAACTATGTTCCTCATCGTAACCCTAAAACCTAAGCTATTTTTCTTCACCGATGTTGCATGGCTCTTGGAAGCGTCCATGTATGTTGTGGCCTCGATGAAAGCCATAATCATTACGCATAATAAACCGGTTAAGTCTGGCTTCCATTGGATTCTCGAGTTCTCTGCTTGTTAATAAAGCGATCTTGGTGTATTTATGTTGCAGAATAGAGTTTTATATGCTATTTTTACAACTTTGCTTTTTCCCATATTGTCAATCTTTCTGCATGTAGGTCTACCTTGACGAAATCTACCTCAGTAGCTTTTCTAGTTCCTCCTTTTGTCTGTGTCCTGCAACTTAAAGCGTTGGTCTATCCACTCTCTCTTTACGCCGCTAATGTTCTGCATTTACCGTCTAATTAGGCTCCCATCACACTAGACCCCGATCTGACTATGCGTTTTGGAAACCATTGAGCACAGGATGAGATCTGCACTGTAGAATTTTCTGTGATCTCCATTTAATTTGTTCTGCCTTCATGATGAAACGAATATTCAATATTTAATGAATCCTAATAATGCTTATTTTTTTATTGCTTCGAAGTTCTAGCTCAGTTTAATAACTCCCTAAATTGGATGTAATGACAGACGGTTATTCACTAATTATCACCTGAAATAATCAATTCTGGTCTTTCTTTGCACTTTAAGAGGTAGACTACAAATAGTATTTATATATGACATAGTAGACCTTTATATAGAACTTTATATGACATCTCTGTACATTACCAGATTTTCCACATTACAAACACGCATGAGAGCATTCTTTGGACCCATATTCATAGACTAGTCCTGTAGACTGGCATCTGGCGTGAATTAGTAAAGACATTCTTGCTTGGCATCGAAAAAACGAATAATGTATTTCGATACTTGGTCCAGATTTCCTGGAGAAATCCCGTCTGGAATTAATTAGCTCCAGGGAAAGGCTAAATTTGGCTCTCGATGAAAAAAATTATAAAAGTGTTGGCTTTCTCTCGTTAAATTCGCAGCAAATGTCAATGGCATGAACCGAACTCCAGCTTGTTAACATAACATAAAAGTACGACATGGGATAGTATCGCATAGCATCACTTAGCCTAACATTGCACATCATTGGAAGCCGGGCCCCAAGTACCAGCACCTAACACAACACAAAATATAAACGAAAACTTATCATACATGTAGCAAGGAGTCGTTCTGAAGCCATTTAGAAGCACCGCCATATGCATGGAATGCTCAACAGCCAATCCTCGCCAGCGTCCTCTTCAGATAATGGTGATGATGACGTTGGTGGTGGTGATGGTGATAACGACGATGATGATTATGATTATGATGATGATGCTAATAAAACGGATAGTCATAAGCCGATGGGAGCATAACTCACCCATATCATCGATGTGACCGGACATGGAGAGGGTCACCCCAACGAGTATCATACTGGTCAGGATCAGCGCCAACGTCACAATGATGACCGCCATCTTCACCTTCTTCTGCTTCGTCATCGCCCGGTCGTCCTTACTCCCGGAGGTGATCGGGGCAGGGACTTTCCTGATCGCCCTTCCGTCGGAACCGTACGCCCCCGACGGGGCAAAGCTCAGGTCCGTTGCCGAGAGGGCATCAGTGTTCGTCACTGTAACCCACGAATCGTCGCTCACTTTCTGAACCGAAGGCAACATGTCAATCTGGTCGTCACATTTCAGTGACGTCATTACTCAAGGGTGCGTCGCGTCATTGACGACGTCAGCGTTTGGTGTGATAGTCACGAGGAGAAGCGATTGAGGTAGATGAATTAGGAAGCGGATTAAAATGTGATTTTCCACCTTCCAGCATTGCGTCAGAAATTCCGTTGTCAATCCTGTCGTCTTTTTCAGTGACGTCGTTGTTATCCGTGATGACGTGTCATTTCTGACGTCATCGCTCTTTGTGTGCTTCTCAATCCAGAATCCCAGAATTAAAATCCAGTGCTCTTGTAGTTTGACGGCAGTTATAACTAATCCCGACGTCTAACGTTCTGGACGAACGGTTTCAGCGATTTACAGCCTTTTTGCTGAAACTAGAAGTCGATTTGTCTTGTTACATCCGGCTCTCGAGTAAATTCTTCAGGAATTCTCCAAAAACTGAAAGATGTCAAGATCGACTGCTCACCTAAAATGACATAAAAGTTTATTTATTCATTCACTCATCTATTTCAGCGATCGAGATGATGCTGACACTATAATGTAATCATTCCAAAGTTTATTGACGAGTCCAAACATTCATAGTTTCAAATATAAAAACGAAAAGTGAAATTCTGTCTGAAATGTGGGCTAACTCTTGGTTCCTGCGCTCGTAATTGGCTGCTACGCATTTGTTTGCGGTAGATTTGAACCTGCAACCTTTCGGTTGAAACAAGGCAAAGGATATACCGCTATACCATTGTGTCATGTACGTCGAATTAACTGGTTAATTGGGTGATGAAGATAGACAGCTGAGAGCCTACGATCACTGTCTCTGTCGAGGAGCGAATAGACTCTGGCTCAAAACCACGTTTTCCTGGCTGACGTCCAGGATCATTGACAGCAGATGTATTGAGAGAATTGAACTCAGTAGCTGTCATTCGAAATTATGTAGGCCTATCACCATTTTGTCACTCGGAGAAAAGCCTCCTTACCCCAACAACTAACATTTTATTCAGGATAGAGATGTGATTAATTTGATCGTTTTAGTTCCATCGTCGTCTTCGTACCATCTTCACAACCACAAGTAGCACACACACCTACACACACACCTAACACCCACGCACTCACTATTGCACGTGGTTTATTAAGACATTTCAATCATATCCACAGAGCTCTGTAGCTGTTGCTTATAATATAGTTTATACATGCGCTTGATAAAATAGCCATAGCCATACACATAGCCTTAGCCATTCCACTGGCTGTAGTCTACACGACAGCTTGAAATCCCTATCATCACAGACCAGGCTGATCGCAAATCAAATTACTTGCGCAAGACGATCCATAAGCTAACAGTCCAGACGTGCATGAATACGCCGCCACACATCGCAGCCTATGCGCTGTAAGCTTCGGGCAAACCTTGTTTACATCTTAATGCTCGACGAATGTCTGCCCTGAGTACCGTGCATTGCGATAATCGTATAGATTGAGTGTGGTTTGTGAACACGCATTTTGTGCAGCGAAGCCATTAGCGGCTGCTGGCTTCGTACCATCTGAGAGCATTCCTATAGGAGCAGAGACCTCATTGTATTCACTCCTCTTCTACGACGTTGTAAGCACAATCCACTTTTTCGTGCATCGAATCATCATCCTCATGGGACAATTCTGCCCACTATAAATTCTATAATAAAACTCACTCTTTTCAGTGGAGACAGGCATGAAAACAAAATTTTAAAAGAAGCTTATTATGCATAATGCTTAGTTCCCTCATTTTAACTTTAAAAAAATTAGCAGTATGAATAAATATCGAGAAACAGACATTCATAAATGCATGCACGGCCACATACAGGCATACAGCCATGCATGCGCATTACATATACATATATATATTACATATACATATATATATTTCATATACATATATATATTACATATACATATATATATATTACATATACATATATATATTACATATACATATATATAATACATATACATATATATATTACATATACATATATATATATTACATATACATATATATATATTACATATATATATATATATTACATATACATATATAAATTACATATACATATATATATTATATATACATATATATATTACATATACATATATATATATCATATAAATATATATATTACATATACATATATATATATATATTACATATACATATATATATATTACATATACATATATATATATATTACATATACATATATATATATATTACATATACATATATATATTACATATGCATATATATATTACATATACATATATATATTACATATACATATATACTACATATCCATATATATATTACATAAACATATATATATATATATATATTACATATACATGTTTATTAGTTGTTTACTCGCAGTTAACGCGCGCGATTAACGCGTTAAATATTTTAACGATTAACGCGCGATTACATTTTTTTTATTGGGATTAAAGTTGCTGCGTATAAGACGATAAGTAATTTGACCAGACAAAATGTCAATAGCTCTCCTGGCTGAGCAAAGAAAATACCGCGAATGCAAGAGTTCCCATTTGGCTCCAAAGATACAGATGAACCCCTCGCACAAACATGTGCTGAATTAGCGCTGCTGCGTTGCAGAAACGAAGCTCAAATCGTCATAGATTGTTATCCTTTGGAGTGGTGGAAAATCCATAATCACATCATTAACATAGATGAAATGGCTGCTACGTGTATTGAAGAGTTCTCGGCTTTTCTGAATAATAGTAGCCTACTACTTTAGTGGACACTAACGGCTTTTAAAAGAGTCCAAGGAGCGCTAGTTATTTAGTATTGCCGCTTCACTATAGCAGTGGTTCGAACACTGCACTATATCAGTAAAACCATGCTCTGTAGTTAGTTATGTGAAACCATGTTGCGTTGTGTTAT